>BMAO01015840.1:0-33051 GCA_019973975.1 Trichonephila clavata
GGCTTGTCATATATATAATTATATACAAAAATTAACACCAATCTTGATACGTTAGAACGTCGTTTATCCGAATCAATTGTTTACACACATGCTCGTACAATAATTTTGAGACTTATTGCTGCCTGGAAAACTTCCCAAATTTAAATTGTGAATATTACATGACAAAAAGAGGATTCTGCCACTTCTTTTGAATTTAGCATATTTGAAACATATATGAGTGATGCGATCTACTCTCGGCCCCTCCTAGAGGTGTGGGAGGAAATGAAGGATGATTCGCCATAATACCTTTCAACTATTTATTAAACACACAAATTATCAACAGACACAATTCTAATATTCAAACTAGAAGAGATGTTCCTAATAAGAGCAATAGAGGAATAAACCACGAAAGACGCGAATTATGAGAAGACTTCTGTTATATATATATATATATATATATATATATATATATATATATTATATATATATATATATATATATAATATATATATATATATATATATATATATATATATATATATATTGATCCTCTTTTATGGGATCAATACTCTACCCTAAATATTTGAGTTATAATTTAGCTATGGGGACCAATCGTCACTTTAATACCTTCAACTATTTAATGCCTGAAACGTGCTATCAAATATATTAAGTACTTGATAGATAGCTATCTCTCCTCGTCGTCAGATTCTCTATATTTCAATCTCCATGTAACTCCGTCTATCCGTCTAACTAGCTAGAACACCTATACTATATAAAACCGACCTAATCTGCATATCACAGTTTCTTCTTCCAAAAGGTTGGTTGCGATTGATTTCAATTGATAGTCCTAAGATTTCCCAAGAGGATAAGTTGAAGGACGCGTATAGATCCGTCACACATTATCCTTATAATATTTTTAGTATTTCAACAGTGTGCTTTCTTATACATCTAAAGTATTTTTGTATAACTTCCAAGAAGTTCTTTCAGAAATATTGATTCTTAAATACTTTAACAAAATACACATATACAAAAACTCTTTCTTTTATTAGCATAGAAGATTATTAAGAAAACAATAACATACGAAACAGAACTCAAAGGCTTATACGAAGTGTACGATTTTTGTGTAAGGAATACTTAAAATAGTGTAAATAATTTATACCTGGATGTGTAATACTTTAATATTATTTTCTGTAGTATTTATTTCGTGCTAAAATTGTAATATTTGCAATCAATGCCGTCCCTTACATTATAATGGTGATTTAATGGAAAACTTTTTAAAATGTTGATGATCACATGGATGCATCTGGAAATTTCTGGAGACATCTATCAATATCACGATGTATGCCGTAAACGGATCTTTCTCGAAAGATCCTTGTTGCCTAGATAAATAGGAGTCGCTCGCTAAAGCTGAGTCAGTATTATTTCAGCTATTGAAGAGGACAAGAGGTTGCTTCTGAAAAATCTTGAGCACATTTGTATTTCAGACACTGATAGTTGTATCTGTGGAAAGAGGGAAAACCTACTGGGATTTATATATATTAAGCGAAATACAGTGATGTATATATCCTGTATTTTAAGGGATGTTTTTCTACAATAAATTTCCATCGCTTCAGAAGAATTAACTTGTTTTTTGAGACTAATAGCATGAAATCCTCGAAACCCGAGGATTATAACAATATATACAATAATAACCCTAGATAACAATATTTATTCTTTATCTAACATTTGGATATCATCTGATAATGTATACTTATAGCCATTTATTAAACGAAACAATTATTTGGAAGCGAAACTCTTATCACGAAGATGACATTTATATCATTTGTTAAATGCTGTTTGCGTGAATGACCCAGCGCACAAATTAGAATAAATTGTCCGTTCGCTAGCCTCCTTTAACGGAGCCAGCCTCGGACAACACAAACTCCAAGCTTTTCAATTATTTTCCTCCCACTCTCCTATACTTTTGCAACATAGACAACACTCATCATTATTTTAAAATACAGTCGATTCTCGGTAATTCGAAGTTGGGGGGACCAATGAAAATCTTCGAATTATCAAGAGGGCAGAAAAAAATTCCCAAAATACACGAAGAGAAATTTTTTTCTTACACGTTTAAATTTGAAACTATATAATAAAACAACAATTATACATATGTATAAAATTATTTTAAAAAGTACATATTATACAATATAAATATTTTCCAGAAGTTAAAAGTCCTGTATTAAAAGAATACATTCATGCACAATCCTACGCATTTCCTCTTCACAATAGCGGACCATCCTTTCTGAACAGATGTGTAGCAAGGTCACGTGTTAAACGAAAGATGTGGATGGCTGACAACAGGTGCAGTTGGTCTATTATCCACTTAAAGGAATGAAAACAAAAAAGTGTGCTTTCACCTGAGGAACTAGAAAACACAAAGAAGAGGTAGCAGTCAGTTGGTCATCAAAGGGTCTACTTTACAGGGTAAAACTTGGTAAAACTTGTAAGCCAGGTACAACCTGCTTATTACAGGACTGCGCATGATAGTGAGTGTTCGAAATGTCTAGAGTTTTATAAAATTACTTCGAATTATAGCGTGTTGTAGTCTGGCCAGACACAGATTTTACTTCTAAATATTGAGTGTACCAAAACACATTGCTTTTAGTTCCAAATATCAAGAGTTTTTCTAAGGACTGAGCGTATACTTCGAATTATCGAAAGGTTCGTATTATCGAAGGTTTGAATTATCGAGAGTCGACTGTATTTATAAAGGTCTCAATTTTAATTTAATTCTTAACTTTTATTTCCAATTCTAAAAAATTTATTTTTACAAATTCCAATACCCTACTCCAGCATTTCTCAAACTGTGGGGCGCGCCCCCCTAGGGGGCGTGATAACTCTTCGAGGGGGGGGGGCACGAGCACATTGAAAAGTCGCAAGCAAAAGAATCTTTAACAAATTATTAATTTAAAAGTAAACAAACAGAACGCATTCTGACATAATAAAAAATACAATACACATTTACTCTGATATAATAAACTTATAATTACATCAGTACTGCACGCAATGTATTTCATAATTAATGTAACAATACTATTAGAACATGTTTAATAATTTGCCAGTGACTCCAAGGGCTTGTCATATTTTAAATTGTATACAAAAGTAACACTTATATTGATAATTTGTATGGTTTATAGTTAATTCCTTAACTGCAGATATAAAGTTATGCGATTTGCTCCCCAATGCCACCGTTTTCCACGTATGGGGGAATGAATAAAAAATCCTCTGAAATAAGTAAATCCTTCACAAACACACTCTGTCAAGGTCCTTTTGTTGCCTTCCAAATAATTTTATGGATAGCTGTGCACATAAATAATCATACTACTGAAAGACGTATATATACGTCCAAGGCAGTGAAAGAGACGTTTATATACGCCTGGAGCACTTACGAGTTTAAAGTCTTATTGTAAATTTAACGTCAAAGTAGAGTAGTATTGAATTCAATACATTATTATTGTTAGGAAGGGGGGCGCGAAGAAAATTATGAATTAATATTGGGTCACAAATATTGAAAGTTGAGAAGCCCTACTCAATCATGGCAAGCTCTATCATTAAAGCCCAACATAACCTGAAAATAAGGGATTAAGATATCAGAGATCCTGTGTCCCGATGAGCCCTCAACCGTGTTTGTGCGAAGTGTTTAGAAGAATATATTCTATTCTTATTTTTCTTTGCTCCAAATTCTGTATTCGAACTTCTATCCGATTCTAAATGACTCAATGAAACAATGCTCTGCTTAGAATAAAAATGATGTTCTTTTCCAAAGAATCAAAAGTCATACATCATCCGAACAGTCCCGTTTAAATAATTTATGTGAAATACGACTTCAGCCATTGTGTCATGATGGCGTCTTTTTTCTGGGCGTGTATATGATTGATTCGAAGCTACATCGTTTTTTTCTAGTGGGGAGGGGGTAAATCACCAACCATAAGATTTGAATGGAAAAATGTTGGTGCGTTCCTGAAAAATATACATTTTTTTCTCCTTTTATAACCCATCTTTGAACCATTCTTCAAAGTTCGAAAATGCTATATTATACGATGAGATTCACTCGAAAATTATTCCGTTTTCCCCAAACTCGTTTTATCATCATCATTCACTTTAAAAGAGAATGGAGCGAAGTATAAAAAAAAACATATTTTTTTTCTTAAGAATTCTTGATTAATAGTAACTTTCCAACTGTGAATTTCAGGTCGTTAAGTTAATATATATGTATATATCTTTGCGATGTTTATTGAAATCTCTGTTTTATCTTCGTCTTTATTTTGAACATTCTATAAAAATATTGTTTGAATTATATTCTGCGATCAGTAAATAGTGTCTGATGAAGATAATATATATTCATACAAGTCTGTTTCTAAAATAAAAAAGATAAAAGATTTGAAATAAAAATTGGAAGGATTTATATGTATGATTGGAACATACATTATATCTTTCAATTTTTGAAAGAACTTCGATAGTTGTCAGAGCCATTACGTTGTTCTTGATGTATTCATGACTGAAAACAGGGAAAACATTTTTATTTTGTCTCTGAAGAGGATTTCTTGGAACTCCATGACTTTTATCTATTTGTACAATATGTCTAGTGAAACTATAGAGCATGGAAAATCTTTTAGAAAGACTAATTTTTGAAAATAATCACAAAATCAGTGAAAGTAAATACTAATTTAACACTTCTCAATGCAATTTAACGCTATATTTAAAGTTAAGAAATACAAACTGAATGTGAAACAAGATATCAATCATTGGCATGGCCAAGTAATTTTAGCGCGTTTTTCCCGTGTTGTATTTTACAATAATGCAACTAATGAACTTTTTAATAACAGAAAGTAGTGTTGTGTGTGTGTGTGTATTGTACTAAAAAAATTTTTTTTAATTGATTACATTTCATATGATTCGGCTCATCTAGGGCACAAATGCGACCCAATGCAGAAAACCCGAGGTCAATTGGTTGCTTATTGGCTGAGAAAAAGGTACGACAAAATATGGAACGCAGACGAAATTTGCGTCCTAATAGCGCTTTTGTTCCACTACGTGAAAAACGCGCTAAAAATCTTCCTCTTTGGCAAGGCCATAGCTACCGCCGTGTCAATGATGCGGGGCCCTCAAGCTACAGGGGCCCCAACATGTGTAACTAGTCTCACTAATAGGGCTCCCATATCTAAAAAAGGGCCTCGAAGGAGTTTTGATACAGGGCCCCCTCAGAGCTGGAAACGCCAGTGTGCGTGTGTTCCTTGGTCAACTCAATCAGAATCAATCACTATATCGAAAGCACGCCCTTTTATAAGCTTGTATGTAACGGAATCTTTGAATTCAATCTTTAACTACTTTAAAAGGTCAGATTTATTCGGAATTTTGCTCACTTGTCCAAGACCGATAACAGTACAAAAATTTAATATTTTTGTTTTCTTATCCTAATAGGATTAACGATTTTCCCTTTTCAGATCCCATCCCGCATCTGGCGACTAATTTCAGATCCCTTTTCCAGATTTGGGGACTAAAAGATTAAGTTACAAATTAGTTTGATTAACTATAAAACGGTGTTTTTTTTTTTTAAACTATAATTTTTTGTACGAATTCACTGTTGCTGTAAATTTGAGACGGTTCTATACGCGTCCTTTCACTAACCCTCTTGGAAAATCTTTGGGGCTAAGAGAAGTATCAACCTTCTCTTAAGAAGAAGACGTGATATGCAAATTAAGTTTATTATATATAGTTCAGGTTCGCTTGCTAGAAATTTAGAAGGTTTGTTAACTAAAGGTAACAAAATGAGATTTAATTAGAAGAAATATAAAAGAATGTTAGAAAATTCGTGTGTGAAAATAAAGACAGGAAGGTGATGTTGATAAAGAAATTGAAGGATTAAACATTAATAGATAAGAAGACTGCCTACAGTTAAGGTATCAGTCACCTTTATAATACGTTTGATATTTAAAGTATTAAAGAGGTTTAAGTGGCAATTAGTTACATAATCTACCGTGTAAAGCAATATTAAGGTAGAAGATTGATTAGTACAAAGTGGCTAATTTATTAGATGTATTCTCCAAAAAAGCAATTCTCGTCCCCTCCCTCTGTTGACTAATCGGAAACATCCTATTTATTTTGATTCATTGTATTGTTTTTGAGTTGATTAAAGTGCTATATAAAATAATTTTAAATTATGATGTCAAATTATTCTTCACTTCCTCCCACACCTTTAGCCGGGTCTCAGGGTAGAAAAGGGGGAGGGGCTGTTATTACAAATGATGTACTTAACTAAAAAGGGTAAGTTCCTGAATAGTTCTTATCATTGGATCACAAAGTTTAAATCGAACTTTCAATCAAGGATCATGTATATACTTGTATGTATAGAATTCTTTCCTTTCAAAAATAACCACTGAACTTAAAAAATTGTAATAACCATCAAAGCAATTACTGTTTTTATTTGCTCCATTGTTCTCGAATATAGATTCCCAAACTTTTTATGGCCATCATCTACTGCGTAAGACAAAAAAAATTTTAGACTGCCGATAGAAGTGAAAACATAGAACTTTTAGTGCTAAAATTTGAAATTTCATAATGTTTGAATTAAAATTATCAACATCAATCTGGTTTTCGCATCTATTGACACTCCGAGCAACAACTAAATGCACATGTTTTTATATGATTTTTTATTATTCAAATATATTACGGGCTGTACAAGATCATGACAAAATAAAAAAACAGTTCAACTGAAATAACAATTAATAAACAATACATTATATATGGATAGTATTTGTATTTACTTAAATTTCAATGTACTTGATTTTTAACATTATTTTAATTGTTTGCCTCATTGTCATCATTAATTTCAACAATACTTAAGACTTTTTGAACTTTCAATCATTTCATTTTGTTCTAAAAAAGATACAATAGGCGTATGGTAGCTAAAGTAAGAAAAGAAAATGTTTGATTCACAAATTTACCTAAGTATCGAGTAAAAACCGCATCGACCGTCGTTTTATATTTTGTAGTAATCAGTTTTCGACCATTGGACGTATTTAAATTAAGTGTTTCATTTAGAAATTCAATTAGTGGTAGATTTTTATCATCTGCAAAGTTAATATTGAAGTCTCCACTTAAAATTATCGGTACATTATCATATTTTTCGCCAAATCTTTTATCGAGTATTTCAGAACCTTCTTTTGTATAAATCATCAAATTTTCGAATAAAAATCGTTGTATCTGTCTCATAGATTTTCCAGGTGAAATATAAACGGCAACCATTAATATGTATTGCCCATTCTCGGAATCGCAACGAGCAACGCATATTTCGCCTATATCAGAAACATTAACACCAATGCTTCTAGTGAATTTAGTATGTATATCCATATGTGAAGTAATGAAGTGTGACGTATCTTGAGTATAATCTGGAACTTCGGGTCTTTCATAACTTACAACAAAGTTGAAATTCGGAATATCAAGTGGTTCTTCGTTTTTCATACGAATTTCCGACAAAAGCAGAACATTTGACTTTTTTACGATAGCATCATTTCTTAGGTCAGCTCCATGCGCATGCAAACTTTGACAATTGAATGAAAATATCGATAGTCATTTCTTGTCGGAGGTGAATTTTAGAAAAGTTTTGGTGACCGTTTGTAGTGTATTGTTTTGTAACCTTTTCAGTTCTAACGTTAGATCCTCTCGATGACTTATTGATCTTTTATGATGTTTATCTGTTTCTGAAGCACTGAGAGGTGTTCCTGTTCTACCAATCCAAAATTTCCAGCTGCTGCTAATATTTTCTTGAGTAACCAAAAATAAACCTTGAATCCTCGTTACTCTTGTTAAAGCTACGCAAACTAATTCTCTAGGATGTTTGCGATCGTATTCGTAGACAATAGCATCATAAGTACCTCCCTGTGATTTGTGAATAGTCATTGGCAAAGCAGAAATTAGGGGAAAATGTTAAGGATCTAAGCAAATATGAAAAATGGATACTTAAAATAACCCTAATTCCCTGCCAATATTTTTTCGTAAATTTCTAATAATAAAATCGAATAATATAAAATTATAGATAATCATTTTGCAAAAAATAGAAGAGCATATATTTTATTTTTGACAATTTAAATTAATAAATAATGATTTCGAAATATTAAATTTTTAAATAAAATAAAATATTTAATGATATTAAAGTCAGAGCCGTTTTCATTATTTTAAACTAAATATTTTAATGATATAAGGTAATATACTATAATTTTGCATTTTTAACCGTATTTTAATTTTCAACACATTAATTTTGAATTATTATTAAATTTTATAAAATTTTTAATTTCAAAATCTACGATGAAATTATGATTGAACAACTAGATGTCTGTTTTACCACGGTAGTATGAAAACGTCTAAGCCACTGTGAAATACTAATCCGGATTGCGTGATGCATTGCAGAGGTTAAATATTAGAAAATAAATAATACAAAATTTTCATACGCCAGAATAAATACGAAGATTTAAAATAATTTTTAAGAAGATAAAATTTTCTAACGCCAAAATAAATGCGAGTATTTAAAATAATTTTCTGTTATTTATTTTTTATCTTAAAAATATTAGTATATTTATTTAGTGCTCGCTATTGTACTGCACAATGATTCTTCAATTAAACGATTCAAATAATAATCAAACAAAAACACTATTTTAAAAATGCACAGTATATACACATTGAACTTTTCGCTAAATCCATTCAATTTCACTTATAAAATATACACAGCACTATGCGTCAGCTGTATAGCTACAGAAAAACTGCTATAAGCATGTCGGTGACGCGAACGCACGAGATTTCACCCATCCAAAAAGTGTCTAAAGCGAACAGCCCACTGCGCATGCGCCAGTCAGAGCATGTGGGTGACGCGAACCCATAAGATTTTCCCCTACCAAAAAATGCCCAACGCCGCTAAAGAAGTTTTCACTTCAAAAATTTTACGCGTCCCTTTACATGAGTTTTCTACACTTATATGTTTGATACAAATACGACTAATGGTACATCATATGATTTGTTATTCCCAATTGGATTTGAAATCCAGCTGGTGTGCAGATTTGCTTCCGATATTATCGTACTCATACAGTGAGCAACTCACTGCAAGTACCCGTATCCATGTCAAAACGTGCTGAGTTACGGAAATCGTATAATAATTGTATATCTGTTGTATCTAGCTTTACCTCTTTATTCTCTACTACCATCTTGAAAGTCTTCAGTATCTACTGATGTGCAGTACTGCCCATTTTAGGAATCTATGTTCTATAATAAGAGAAGAATATATTGATCATATCTAGAGATTGCAATACCGGGATACCGAATCCCGGTATTTTTAGTCATTTGTACAATGTTGTAATTCCGGTATTCACAAGTTTAAATAACCGTTTTTTCGGTATTTACTAGAAATTTTTAAAATTGTCTCCACTAAATGGGTAGGGATCGTCAACATAGCAAAATAATATACGTTTTTGTTTTTGTGTCTCCCTAACGAGCGAAATTATTTTGACTGTGGATACAAAGTTCCATCGTACAATCAAGACAAGTGATAAAATATGCGAATCATCCTAGAAGGTGGACCAAAACAATCCTATTGCTGTTCAGAGCGCTACTGCACAAGCACAGAATTCGCAGTCTGATATTCGTATCGGTGAAAACAAGGTTGTAGTTGTTAAGGCCGCCTTTACCATTTGTATTTTTTTGTCAACTTGGCGAGCGCCAAGGCTCCTGCCTTTTGGGTTGTAAGAAAGAACTTCGGCGGGAAACGTGTTGAAGGTCAGGCTGCGTGCCTAGCAGACGTACGGTCTCAAATCATTAAAAAAATTTTAGGAATTACAGTCCATTGTTGTTTATTTAGTTAAATTTATTTGTGTCTCTCCAGTAGTTGTTAAGAAAGTGCGTAAAATTTCAATATTTTTCAAATTTGTTATTCACATCGTATTTGCATATTATACTTTAGGGTTCAAAATATTTTTCATATTTATTATATATATACTTATAAATAATAACCCATAACGACAAATAAGAATAAATTTAAAGAACATAAAAAATCAGTTGATAATGCTTCGGTTTGGTTTCATTATTTATATGATAAAAACCACGGACCACAGACTGAAAACATATATTTACACTTTTTTTGTAATTTAAATAAGTAAGATGTTCCTCTTTTCTTTTTTGTGATTCTTTATATACTGTTATAATTTATAAGTTACATATTATTTTTTGGTACTTACACTTTCTAAAAAGAGGGGGAATGAAACACCTGTGTTTTCTTTCTTTTTCTAAAATTTCTACTACCAGAATTAAAACCGGTATTCCGGTATTAAGACCTAAAAAATACCAAGTACCGGTATTGAACTTTAAGTCTGATATTGCAATCCCTAATCATATCTTTTCATATATTAAGGAAAGTATATCTATAAAAAAAACATTAAATAACAAAAATAATGACAATCTAATCATTCTGTGGCCTATCCATACCTAAAACAAAACAAAATCTAATCAAGCTTGCGTTTAGTCATATAGAAAAAACATAATTGACAAAAATAACACATTTCCCCACCAAACATATATCTTTATAAAATAATTATAAAATTTTCTTATTTTGAAAATTACCACGATAAAAACTTAAAAATATAATTGTGGTTTTGATTTCATTTGAAAAAAAATTAGGTACACTGAAGACAAAGTAAAAGTACTCACAAAACTCCTTTTGCAATCATTTCCATTTGATTCTTTTACTAACGGACGTACAAAAAAAGGACTTTTTGTTAAAAGTTTAGCAAAATTTATCACTCAAATTATTAGAAATTAATAGAATGTGTACATTTTTCGCTAACATTTTTCAAATCCCGTATCAATTGCAAATATTATTTTTCACAAAATTTTATGTAATAGGTAATTTACCTCTCTTGCAACCGTAACATATTGCTATGTAACCTTACGATATGTTGTTTTCCTTTCTCGGTTTCAACATATGATTCCATCTG
The DNA here is from genome assembly GCA_019973975.1 of Trichonephila clavata. Classification (NCBI taxonomy): domain Eukaryota; kingdom Metazoa; phylum Arthropoda; class Arachnida; order Araneae; family Nephilidae; genus Trichonephila; species Trichonephila clavata. Next base: position 10,998 of record BMAO01015840.1, read on the forward strand.
TAAATTATATTCGATTTTGAAGTTCGATTTTTTTTATATACATAAAACAGACGTGTCTGTGTGTTGTAACAAATTGAGAAAAATGATGTGTAGTATAGGACTAAAAGAATTAAATGTAGTTATTTTTTACGTCTACAGCTATTGTTGGTACCTTGTACACTCAGTGGCATAACGGAAAATAATTGCCCCCCCCCCCGCAAGGTCAGGTCTTGGGCCCCAAGCCAGATCATATTTTTTGTCTATACTTGCCAGAAAAAATCTGCGTTCATCTACTACTGCGTACATTAACAAGGAAAAAAATTTAAAAACCAGAATTTGAAAAAAAATTTCAAATGATATTTTTTATTTAGTTCATTCCAAGTATTGAGAATAATAAAAGAAAACTCGTTTTTTTTTTCATAGCTTTTAAAATAAAAACGGGTTTGTAGCGATACCAACAAAAATCAAGCAGAAAAAAATTGCGTTCACGGTTTTAGTAGTAACTATAAAAATAATTTAAAAAGGATAATGAGTTATTCAATAGCTGCAGTGGCGTAACGGAAAATAATAGCCTCCCCTCTCGCAAGGTCAGGTTTTGGGCATCAAGTCAGATCTTACAAAGGATTACAAAACTAAACATAATGTACCTATACACATCACCTAAAAATTTTTGAACATTAAACTTATAACTGAATACAAAATCAACCTGAGTCTGAATAAACGAAATAAATAACCTTTAACATTAGAGAGTATTTATGGTATTTATTAAAATGGAAAATCTCTCTAACAACAGTCAAAAGATAACCTGATAACTTAAATAAAAACAATACATTAAGAAAAACACGAAAACTGTAAAATAATTTTCGTTTTGAAATTCTTCCGAAAGAAAAAAGATATCACTTACCTTATTCTTAGTTTCTAAATCCCGGAATGAGCTTGATCTAAAGTTCGATTATATTCTAGCATAAATACTGCCACACTCTTGAAAAAGAGAGTTCTTTGTATGATGCAAAAATGATGTGATGAAAAAAGAAATAAAAAAACTGATACACATTCCGCTTGCGCTAAGATAAAGACACAACTACTATTTCTAATACACAGACTAAAAGAAGATTTGTTCCTTCAAAATCTGTATCAATATGAGCACCTACATAAAGCGCAAAATCCCTTCTATTCGAGTCTGTTTTTCTCAGTTTTCATCTTACGACTCCTTTTTTTCAGATAGAGTATCCTTATTAGCTGAAGTGTCCGAAACTGTGTTTTTTCATGTGAATTAATTTTCACTTCCATGATTTGTTCATCAGGTTCACTAGTATTACGATAACAAGAACTTGTGCACAAGATTATGTACTTGCATATATTAAAAATTTATTCAATTTTCCACATTCACAATGAATATTATACTCCTTCTCCTTTCGAATTTTTTGTTTTTGAAAAACATTCAAAGTTTTTTAAACTCCACTCATTATAGAGCCGCGTTTCTTTTTGTCTTCTTGACAAAACACCATTTTTTTTTTTAACCAGAATATTAAATTCCGATAAAAAAAATACAGTTCTAATAATGAAAGCGAGAAGTGAGATGGAAATGTTTTAATCGTACACACACTAAATTTGAGCGCATTGAATATAAAAATAGAGATGTCTGTTATAAAAGCAATTTTGTGAAACATTTCTCATTATGCTTTATTTGATTGAATACTCATAAATCTGACCAAATTATTACTTAAATGCTCTCTATGGTTTTCCAAGTATCGTAGTACTATTTCACGTGAAAAAAGCATAACAGATGTACGTTATTTACGACTTCGCTAAATGAAAATGAAACACATGAGGGGGAGGGGGAACTAAAGTTGCCAATAAGTTACTCTGCAACTTCGGTAGAAAGTAAATCATGTCATTTTTCTCTCTCTAACCAATGTAAAGTATACTATAATAATAACAGTATGAATTTATTATTGTCCTAGCATTATATCCCTGATTCTCCATCTGACTTTTATTTTATCTGTTAGTAATTTAGGTTTAAAAAGAAAACCCGCTGAAGAAAAGTATATCTCGTTGCGAGGATTACAGCGAATAAAAAAAATGTTTTTTGATTTGATTATTGGTTCAAATATATCTAATGAGAGTATAAAAACTTTGATTTTGAATGACTTTAAATCGTCGATTGCAAAATCGCTAAAAATTCGAATTGAAAAATGTGAAGCGAATTTTGAGAAAATCAACATCAATGGCATCAGTCAGGCTTTGGGCCCCCCGCAGTGCGGGGGTGTACGTTACTCCACTGTGTACACTCCCGCTATTGTCGCTTGGCGCGCCTCTTACAACTTCTCACTTTCACGACTTTACTCATACCGACAGTGGCGTAACGGAGAATATTGGGAGCCCCCTGCAAAGTCGTGAAAATGCGTACTTGGAGTCTGTCAGGCTTTGGGTCCCCTAGAATCACTGCCCCCCCCCGCAGTGCGGGGGTGTACGTTACGCCACTGCATACTGAGTGGACGTACCATACCAGTAGTCCAGTCGTAAGGAAATGCCTTTTGTTATAAAAAAAAGTGCCTCTTGTCTTAAGATACTTTAATTCCGAAATATATTAAAAAATTGTTGAATCTGATAACCTTATGTTTATGGAAATAAATATATGCTTTGGATTAAAGTTATTTCTCTCTCATTTGAACTCTCTGAAGTTAACATTAATGTTGGCACACCGATGCATTTAGGCCTACTATTCCAATTACTGCTTTTACTTACAATATTTACATACACAGTCGACTCTCGATAATTCAAACCTTCAATAATAGGAACCTCTCGATAATTCGAAGTATATGCTCAGTTCCTAGAAAAACTCTTGATATTTCAAACAAAAACAATTCGTTTTGATACACTCAATATTTCGAAGTAAAATCCGTGTCTGGCCAGGCTACAGCATGCGATATATAATTCGAAGTTATCTTATGAAACTCTCGACAACTCGAACACTAACTATCATGTACACTCCTGTGCAAACAGGTTGGAGCTTACAAGTTTTACGTTGTATTGTTTCTGCCTGTCTTCCCTGTAACGTAGCCCCTTTGATGACCATCTGTCTGCTCCCCCTTCTTTGTGTTTTCTGGTTCCTTAGGCGAAAATACACTTTCATTGCTTTCCTTCTTCAAGTGGACTGACAATAGACCAACCGCACCTGTTGTCAGCTGTCCATATCTTTCATTTTCACACGTAACCTTGCTATTCCTGTGTTGTGAAAAAGAGATGCGCTTAGGATTGTTGTTGTTGTTGTTAATGCCACCTGTCTGACGTAGTCAGATCAAGGCCCACGAAATTCATCATGGTATCGGGTTATATTGTACGCCTGTCGTTAGCCATAGCTTTGAGCACCGTGCAGGTGACAGTACGATTTGGCTCGGTTCCATCCCAATTTTGAGGGAGAACACCCTTGGAGTGGTCAGGGGCCTCCCATTTCTCTTCCCCTTCCACCAACCACACGAGAGGACTTGCGGTTCGACGGCTATTTAGAGTACCCCCATGCCGCGAAGGCACTATACATTTACAAACATCCATGTCTTCTCCGGGATTCGAACGCAGGCCCTACGGCACAGCAGTTAGCGTCGCTAACCACTATACCGGATGGGCGACGTTTAGGATTGTGTATGCATGTATTGAATGTATTCTTTTAATACAGGACTTTTCACTTCAGTGTAATATTCAGACTGTATATAGCATGTACTTTTTAAAAATACTTCAAAATAATTTTATACAAATATACAATTGTTGCTTTAGTACAAAAGCTTCAAATTTAAATGTGTTAGAAAAAAAATTTCTCTTCTTGTATTTTGGGAGGTTTTTTTTTAACCCCTTTGATAATTCGAAGTTTTTCGTTGGTCCATCCAACTTCGAATTATCGAGAGTCGACTGTATATATATATGTATATATATGCACAATATTCTGTTATTTTGTGTCATTCTTCGCCTAATTTAACAATAATATTATATTGTATATTCTGTTTTTTTATTACTTATGAATTAACCTTCCCATAGTATGAAGTGAACTTATTGAAAAGCTTTAACTATTTGTCATCAGTTTAATTATGAAATAGCAGGCTTTGCTTTAATATCAAAGTGTTTGTTTCCTCTTTATTTATTTCATTAATTTATAGAAAAAATACCTAGTTATTTCATAGAATAACTATAATTGAAGTGAGAAATTATTAATGTATTATACCTTTATAACTAACTTGGTTTGTTATTTCATGAGAAATATCCTGTTAGGTATCCTATGAAATAATTAATCATACGCTTTGATGATAACACACAGAGAGAAAGCTTGGCCTCACCAAAACCGAAGATAAAGACAATTCCTTTTCAGCGAATTCTTTCGTGATTATACGAAATTTCTTAACCGTGATGGCATAGCGTGCACAGGGGATGTAAACGGATTGGGTAAACATTCGAGTGAAAAAGAGTTTCCATCACAGTATTCATCCGGCGTCAATAAAACCTTCTCGTTTAGCGAGGGCCCTATTTTATGAGGAAATAAAAGAGGTAATTTTATCCTGAGTGCCCCATCAGCTTTTCCATCAAGAGTATTGATTACTTCTTATAAAAGTAAGCATAACCGCGATTAAGTATCCAAATATTTACTGCACGGTTATTAGGGCAGTAAATATTGGAGTGCAGCGCATGTCCGAAAACTAATTGCATCTTTTACTTGCACTGTAAATTGAAACTGCACTTTGTTTCATAGCAAGAACAGTTGGTTTCCAACTGTGGAGATTAAATTAAAGGGCAATAAAAGTTTTAAATTCATGAAAATATTTCAATTTGTTTTAACCCGGCATCACTCGCGTGAAAAAAACGACCTAAAGTTCTCGCGCAGGGTGTGTCATACCCAAGGGTATTTACACTGTATTTTTACCGTAAAGTTTGTATACAAAGGTTAAAAAAGAAGAAAAATAGGGAATATATATATACAACATGTTTATTACATTTTTCACACGTAAATTTTTTTCTGTTTTTATAAGGGCATTCAGTGCATTGTTTATACACTTCTTTAATCGCGTTGTGAGTGAGTACGAGGTTTTCACTGGATATTAATTTTTTTTAATCTGTATCTTTTTCAAACTAAACACATAGAAGTAAATTTCTCTATTCTTTAAATTTGAAAATTTTGGAATTTCTTTTTTATTTTCTCTTATTTTGTTCCAGCCATAGTTTTTTTTTTTTTTTTCAAAAGTCTATCTGTGAAAGTGGATAAGATGTGTACTAGTTGTCTCCTTTAAAATTACGTTCTTCTCAAATTTTTTGTGTCTCTACATATTAAACATTTATTTTCAACGGTGTCTCCCTTTTCAACATCTGGATCGATTTCAGTGGAGGAATCATACTTGCTGTTATACTCTTCATCAATTAATTTTTCCTCATCATAACCACGAAGAGAATTTTTTCATCCGAAAATACTGTTGTAACTATATCTATTCAATACTGTATCTATTAAATTACTTAAATGTCACATTTCTTCATCATAACTACAGTAATACGCCATATCATAAGGAAGATTTAAAACGTGCTCATGCATTCAGAACTGTAACGGTGATTCACGCGCAGGGTGTGACATACCCGAAGAGGCGATATCCAAACATATATATTTAGAATTCGCCTACAAGCTAAGGCCCTTCAAAGGATATGACCTTAAAGTCAGCTACACGAGAAACTATCCATTTTCCAAAGAAGGCTTAGAAATAACATTGAAAAAAGTTAGACGGTGGGTATGACACACCCTGCGCGAGAAGTTCCGGGTTAATGCACAACAAATATGTGTAAAAATTCAAGTCAGATTTTTTTTTAATGGCCTAAATTCATGTGACGTTCATAGTCACATGAAAATTACAATCACGTTTTTTCAGCCAATTAGCTCACAAATCAATGTGACGGCATAATCCCATGATAAATGTGATCACGTTTTACCAACAAATCAGTTCATGCTCTCCACTGTGGCCAACTGTTATTTTTTTTCCAGAAACCTTCTTTAAAAAGTATACTTACAGCAATACTCCGAACTTACGCTATAAGTGGGACTGTGAGGGATAGCAACGTAAATCGAAATATGATTTTCCATATAAGTACATATAAGTTATTTTAAGTGGAGCCAAAGACGAAAAAAATTCATTTAGAAAAAAAGATTTTAAAATCTTAGATAGTAGAAATATATAAAATCGCAAACCGAAATTATTTTTATGTACAGTAGAGCGTCGTTCATCCGAACGTTTATTATCCGGAGCGCCAAATATCCGAACCAAAGTCCGGATACGTTTTCGAAACAATGCAATGCTCAACAGTTGTTTCGTGTGAGTCCAAAAGTGACGGGAAAACCCAAGGTGAGAGATATTAAGGGAATTTCAGTTGTGTGTGATTTGATAATCATCTGCGTGGAATATTAAGTCAGTTTGTTTCCAAGTGAGGGGGTGTATACGTGCTCTTTTGTTGAGTTTTGTTGATGTAGAAATTAGGATGGCATACGATCTACAAGTAGAAGACTGAATTTCAAATGCTAAATGATGACGAGATAGTGACTTCCATGCAAGAAGAATGAGAACGAAGAAGAAGACAACAACGACGGAAGTAGCAAGGGTCCATCAAATGCTGGCATACTTTCTGCGTTGGAGACAGTTATGGAGTGGTACGAACAACCATCAGAGTGCTGTCTTACTCAACTACTGCTGCTCAAGGGAATCAGAGACCTTGCAACGAAAAAACGAAGGTGTACAATGGAACAACGAAAAATAAGTGATTAGTTTCCACAATCAAGGTAAAATTGTGACATTTTGCACCTATTTTGCTTTTTCTTCAAGCACGTTTCCCGCATGTGATGATTTTCAATATTTGTATAGTGTCCAGTATCATATACTGCATGGATCGCATTCGGTTGTCGGTTATCCGAACAATCGCGTATCCGAACGGTGTCCGGTCCCAATTGATTCGGATAAACGATGTTCTACTATACAAGGTTTCATAAAATCTAACAAAGTAGTCTTCCGGCTCAAAGATTTTTTTTCCTCCTGCAAAATTTTCTCATAGCATGCTTATTACTTTTTATCCTTGTTGTGTTGAAAAAATAATCTCTTCGTTGGAGTCTGTATTTTCTAAAATTTGCAACCCTTTTTCAATTAAACTGAGACTTTCTGTCGAATTCCCAACCATCATTCGCTCTTCTGATTGATTTGGGGGTATAAAGATTCAAGTTCTTAAATGTTTTGCTCATGCATTTCTATGAGCTCATCCATTGTCAGCTCCTGATCGTGAAAGGCCAGCAGTTCTTGAACATCCTGAAGAATCAACCACGTTCTTTCTAGAGTGATGGCATGGACCTGTTGGCGAAACGATGGGACCTGTGTTACAACCTCCACAGCAATTTCTTTTGGTTTTCAATAAAATAATTATTTTTATTTAACTTATACACTTTTCATTTGGGCAACGCTTAAATCTCCCCAGACATTGTGATATCACAATTCGTTGTTTGTGCTTTAAGAAATTTCTATTAAGCTTAATCACGACTTCCTGTCAAGAGCAAATATGTAGGAATCTAACCGAAATCTTCCAAAAAGTTAGATTCTTCAGATAGCGGGGTTTTTATTTGGCGGGGTGTCTAGAGGTTTTTGCGATGTATGGGTTAACGTTGAAAAAAATAAACAACATAATTTAAAGAAACTAAATAATTTATTATGAGCTATAGGAACATATTTACAGGGGGATATTTACAAAATAGAAATTGGTACATGCAGGCATTTAAAAATGTAGGATAATTAGATAGTCCCTTCTGGGAGGACGTTAGATATTAAATAAAAATTAAATCGCGTCAGCTTTTCAATAACCACGCTAGATGGCGTTGCTGTGGAATGCTGTTTTTTTACTAAAATTGCCGTCCTCTGCAAAGGGACCTTTTCAAAAAAAAAAGTTCCATCGGATATCCTACAAATATTAATATTTTTTCTTTCTATTTTTAATGTTTATATTTTACTTGTTAATCACCATTTCTCGGAAAGTGAAATTTTACACATTTCGACTCACTCTTTTGAAAGTTATTATTTTTTGAACATCTCGTGATCAGTGAGATTAGCTGCACGTTCAATGAGCTGAATTCATCTGACGTCATAGTCACATGATAGTAACAACCATATGTTTCTCCCTATCAATTCATAAATTCATGTGACGTCATAGTCACACAATAAATGCAATCACGTGTTTCCAGCCAATCAGCTCATGCGTTTTTGCTGTTGCCAACGTTTGCTGTGTTTGCGGAAACTATTTTAAATAGTACACACTTGTCAACAATAATAATGTACATTAATAAACAAAATTCAATCGATTTAAAAATACACGTATTGTATATATATAAATTTTTAATTTTGAAAAACTGCTAGAAGGTTTGAACATTTTTACCCATCTATCAAATTTGAAATTTTACTTAAATTTTGCAAGTAGAAAACTACAACTGCAGCTGTAATGACAGTTTGCTTAGAATTTAATGGTGAATACGTGATTGTACTTATCATGTGACAGCCCATTATTTTGTAGTGGAGGCGTAAAGATTTCATCTGTTATACTTGATTTTCGTATACTCGTCCAAACGAAGGCATTTTAAAAGTATACTAGATGAAGAGATCTCTCTCAAATAATAATTTACAAGAAGATATGTCGAAGCAGATTCCAATCACATCTTCTAAGATCCTCGAGTCAGCAAAGCTATCTCTAAGTTATTTTCTCTATCTAATATCTTAATTTAAGTTATTGGAATTTTGGATTAGGGCACTGCAAATAATATCTATCATGCAAAAGGTTTGCCTCTTTCTGCAAGTCGAAACAACAAAGGACAGGAATAAAAGTAAACGACAGGCCCGAATAGGATTGTCTAACATCCCAGTCGTCTAGGGCCCGAAGGTGGCCGGTTTGAATAACGCTGTACCCAAGTACCACTCAAGGTCATCATGGGTCTTCTTCCCCTCCATCACCAACAGCTTGTCGTCAAAGTGGTGACCCAGAAATTGAATACTAGATGGCAGCACAGCCTAATGATACTGGTTAATTATGGATTCATTCCATAGAGAGTCTAACTAAGACATTCTCAATATATCACGACTAGTGATTCAAAAACGGTAACGGCACACGCGTCAACTAGACCAGCCATCTCAACAAGAAATTGCCAGCAACGTCAACGGAAATACGTTCCAACGACACTCAAACCTACTTGAGATGTATAATAATTTTAGTAACTGGCTGGAAAAACAACCAACAAAAAACAGCTTTCTTGTCTAGGAAGGGAATATGCGGCGCCGCCTCCTTCTGCAAATCGCAAACAACAAAGAACAGGAATAACGACAGACCTGAACAGGGATTCCTTTCGTCCTAGTCGTCAAGGCATGCACGGCTTAGCTGCAGATTGGTAGGTCGGTGGATCAAATAAACACCCCTGCCAAGGTCAACAGTTTGTCGCAGAAGATTAAAAAGAAATAAAATTCCAGGCTACAAATCGTCTATAAAAGATTGGATGTGTTGCGAAGTTGCACACACACACAAAGAAATATACATTTTGATCAAATAAATACTTTTATTATGACTATCGAATCACTATCTAAATTTGACCTAAGCTAGGGGAGCCGTCAGATAAATTACTAATTTGTATATCTATAGTTAGAAATTCAATACTTATCATGATAAGAATATCCACATCAGTCCTAAATTGACCCACTGGATCCTTCCTCTTGAGCCCTAATAATTTCAACGATTTCTATTCTAACTCCGTAAATTCAGTATGACAACCATCGTCAACCTCTCTCCAATTTCCTACTTCACTTGACTTTATAAATTGCGCTCTCATTAAAATAAATCGCGGTTCCCTTGCAGAAAGCGGTTTTGTTATCATATGCTGTCATGAAAGTATTTACCCACAAAAGGATTAGTTAAGAATCACTAATAGAACCCGTTACAGATGATAAAACAAGAAATTCAAATTTCTTTAACTGTTTTGAGCGTCAAAATAAAAATATTGTTTTACTCGGTATATCATGCATTAACAGGTCAGATTGCAATTTTCAAATAATTTCTAACAATTCTTAGTAACTCTAGTAATTTTGATTTCTAGTATGAGTAATTCCAAACGATTTGCAGCAATCTTAATAATAATAATCTGAACACACGTTGCGATAGTTCTAAAAATTTATGAATTCGAATTCATGCTTGAGAAAATGTTCTTTGATAAATTAAATGAAATATTGATTATACTTAACTTTCGAGCTATTAATTAGAATATTTTAGTGTGCTGAGCGAAAAATAAAAACTTAATTATTCTATTTTTCAGAATCAAAAATGTTTTCAGCTTTCGATCTTTTCACGACCAAAAAGTAAAAAGAATTTTTTTAAAATCGTTTGGGAATAAATTTGTGGTTGACTTTTTATCAACGAGAAACAAAAACATATTTTTATATTTGTGGCTGTCAGTTTATATCTTATTTTGTTAATAGTGTATTTGTTGAAAAAAATGTCATTAGAAGTTTTGAAATTTCTTTCGTAAAAAAACTGAAACATGTTAAACGTAACGAATGAAGTCAAAAATGTCTTTGATATTTCTTTCTGACTCTTTACCTCATGAAAGAAATTTCGCTGACTGTTCGAATTCTTTTAGAATCTTCTTTAATACCGAAAGCGGGCTGGCATTGATTGGCTTAGATTTTTTCTAACTTTCGTAATTAAAATGAAATCCTTTAATTTTTATTTCTTCTTTATTTTTTTTAATTTGTTTTAGCCATTTTTTTTTTGCCACGATCTTAAGAAAATCTTTCAGTTTGCTTGAATAACTCGTGAATTAAAAGGCTTTGAAAGCGACAGATAATGCTGAAGTTTTAAGCTTCCTTGGTATCTTTTATTCCAACTTAATACTTTTTTAATATACTTTGCAACATTTGAAGGACATTAATTTTTTTTTAAAAAAATGGATGGTTAATTAATTATTCTTATTCGAGATCTTCAGTTTATTAGTTTTTTTTTCTCCCAAAAACTTCTATTTAAAAAAATGGAGTACTTTATGAATATACATTTATTTTACTTTGATATTTCAACTATTTCGTAGATATGAGTAATATCTTTTAAAAATTCATCAAACGTTTTTCTTATGTAATACGCGAAATGAAAAAAAAATTAATTTTGTATCGGGAAGAAGTAATGTGTTTCAAAGTTCTCTTATATTCCAAGACCTTTTGATGAGTATGGAATTTTCTAATAATCTAGACTTGTCAAAACACTAAATCCTGAGATAATTGATTAAATAAACTAATTAGGGGGAAATTGGAAACTTTCTTGTCTAATCTTGTACTTGTAAAATCCAGGCACAAATTTTATAATTGGTTAAAGATGTCCAAGAAATTTTTATGATCTGTAAATTGTCCCCAATGATAAAATTCTTCTAGAACATGTATTGGATATAAGGGAAAGACCGACCGTTTTTAACACCCTCTTATAAGCTTCACTTGTATGTAACGGAATCTTTGAACTCAATTTTTACCCACTTTAAGAGGTCAGATTAATTCGAAGTTTTGCTCAGTTGTCCAGGACTGATGACAATACAATAATTCGATAATTTTGTTCCATTGTCCTGATGAGGATTAATGATTTCCCATTTTCAGATCTCATCCTGCATCTGGCGACTAATTTCAGATCCCATTTTCAGATTTGGAGAGTGAACTAATACTAGGAATTGAAAATAGAGCATGACTTGTCTGCATTGTTGTAACAATGCACACCCGCTTTGGCTAGTTTGGATGAAAACCGGTTTTTGACCCCAACTTTTGTCATTGTTTTTCCAGTTACATTATTGCAACAATAAAGACAAATCTAAGTTGGCGTCGAAAACCTGTGATTAATTTAATTTAATTAATTAATTAATGTTTGAAAAAAACTGTTAGCATCAAGTGTCATCCAGTACAAGTTTAAAAAAATTTATTCCAACTTGGTTGGATTAATAGAAAGTATTTTATTAACGATTGAAAATTTGAACAAGATAAATATATATATATATATATATATATATATAGAAAGAGTGAGCTAATGGTAGGAATTGAATAAGAACAGAAACCGTCTGGAAAGCGTAGAGCCGGAATTGAGACTGTGGATTTCAAATATTACACCTGATATGACAGCACTTGAAAAAGAAATGCATCACCATCTTCCTACTCATTAAAAGTTTATTTGATACAATTACGTACATTATTTATTTATTTGAAATTAGCTTTTTGTAATTTTTTAATTAGATATTTACTGCTTTCTTAAAGGAAAAAGAAAAGTATTTAAAAAATATATAAGTAGCAGAGGTAGTCTTAGGATTACTGAGAAACATTTAAATCACTAAGCCGTGTGTTAGGAGCCAAGGAAAGGTGCTCAAAATCTTGGGAGTCTGTGATGTCAGGCTGATACTTAAAGGGGGGGGGGCGCACCGATCGAAAATTTAACAGCCGCTGATTTATTGTACTCCATTTGGATTCAAACGTGAAAAATAAAAAATTAGTACAAAATACATATGTTTTTAGATCCTGATTCAGAATAATGTTGAGTTTATAAAATGTAAAAAATGAAACATTTTTGGTAAAATGTGTATCATGCTCACCCAATGAAGGTCACCAGTCGCCCATCCGGTATAGTGGTTAGCGACGCTGACTGCTGTGCCGTAAGGCCTGGGTTCGAATCCCGGAGAAGGCATGGCTGTTTGTAAATGTATAGTGCCTTCGCGGCATGGGGGTACTCTAAATAGCCGTCGATCCGCAAGTCCTCTCGTGAGGTTGGTGGAAGGGAAAGAGAGATGGGAGGCCTCTGACCACTCCCAGGATGTTCTCCCTCAAAATTGGAGTGGAACTGAGACAAATCGTACTGGTCAAATCCAAATCGGTGCTCAAAGCTACGGCTAACGACAGGCGTACAATCTAGCCCGATGCCACGATGAATTTCGTGGGCCTCGATCTGACTACGTCAGACAGGCATTAGTAACAACAACACCAATAACAACAGGTCACCAGTTATGTAAAAAGAAAAAAAAGAATAATTTCACTAAAAATGTCTTTAGAATAGGCATGAACTTAGTAAAAAATGAAGCAAGAGATTGAGCAATATCTTTTTTTAAACGTTTAATTATTTCGTTTTCAATATGCATTTTTGGTCCAATTCCTTAAACTTTTCTCAATATTATTCATAATATCATGAACTCTCTCTTTGGATGTAAGGTGTTTTCCTATTAGGAAAAATTATTTTTAAATAATTTTATTTATGGTAATGTTCGTCTCCTAATGTCTTTAAGATCCAAAAGTTCCATAAATATTCTAAGGAGTAGCCATTTTTTAAAATTTCAATTTTAAGTAGAATAATGAAATTTTTTAACTGAACCAGTGAAATACAACTAACATATCAGACTTAGGTGAGACATTTATACAACAAATGACATCAGAAAATAATGTATGATAAAAATTTTAAGAGCATTAATTTTTCCTACGGGTTTTTATCTCTGCGGAAATAGAAGACAAGTCTTTATTCCACTTGAAACTACAATCGGTGAAGAAGAATGTGAATGGAAATTCCAAAACCAGAAGAAACTATTACACCCGATAAATGTGCTGCCAAAAAGGGGAGAAAAAAGAAAGAAATATGACCAGAAAAGAGCCGAGAAAAAAAATTTGCAAAGAGAGCAGAATTTTTGAGAAAATGGTGCGTCATTCATTTTGGCGCGCAAAAATTTTCCTCAGAAGAAAGAACAAAGACATTGAAAACAGATGGATGGGATTTTAAGGAATCTTTGTTCTTTTTTTTTTCTCTCTCTCTTCTTTTGGAGTTCTTGAATGCGTTTTCAGGTTAGAAAAAGAACGATGGGTTGCAGGAAACTCATATATAAATTACTGAAGAGTTTTTCTGCAAATCCTTTCACTTTTATAAGAGCAATAAAATTTTATTGGTAGCCTGAATGTGTTCTAAATTTCATAAATCTACTTCTTGCGTATTGCATCTTTTTTAGTGTGATTAAATTGTCCTCAATAGGTAATTCTAACTGATATTTACACTGTGAAATTTTGCGCAAATAACATTGAAAAACCTTTAATAATCTTTTGCTATTTTTAAAATTTTCATCATAAAAAAGTTTTTTATTTTGAGGCGACATGGGTTTCAAAATGTTGAAATCTATTAGTTTTTATTTGTGCAAGTGTGGGCAACTTTATTTGTTTGATGTGCAAAAATTGTTTTAGGATAAAAATTATTTATTAGTTATTTGAATTTTACATTGTTTTTAAGACATATTTAAATTGTATGCTGTGACTTAAAATTTTAAATAATATTTTCCGAAAATTTCTATTTTTATTTAAGGTATTCCGATTACCCTAAAATTGTGAATTTTACCAAAAAGTGGCAAACTTTTTTATGACTTTACTTTATGGGCCATCTTATTAGCTTTATAGAAATACCAAGTTTATTATTTTTCGTTCACTAGAACAAAAACTACAAGTGTTTTAGTAAAAGTAGATGCCATTACTTTAAGCAAGATGTAATACATTAAAACACGTTTTACTCGAAATGTGATTTTTTGAAAATAATCAAACGGGGTCAGCGATTGCTAAAAAAGTTTTGAAAATAATTAGCCGAAATTTTTTCTGTGAGTTCTGTGTATAATAGTACAAATGTTTTAACCTACAGATTTATCAATCTTTGTTTTATTACAAAATTTACAGTCCCTTATGTGAATATAATCACATAAGGGAGCATTTTTAAGCAATTTCATATAATAACTGAGATAAAGTGCTGTAGTTTTTGTAAAAAAGAAAATATCTCGTATCCTGAAGGTCATTTCAAACATGAATAATATAGCAACACATTAGATTGAAAAAATCGAAAATTTGTTCATTAAACCTTTGGTAATGTATGGACCGCGTTTATGCTATTTTTGGTCAATTTTTACTTTTTTCCCCCCATTTTAGTAATAATAATTTCTTTTTTTAATCTTAATTTTAGCACATTTTTCTTAAAATGCACTAAACAAATCTAAAAATAACAAAATAGTCCCCATATCTCCTTTTTTTTAAAAAAAAAAGCTGTCGCAATTAATCGGATACCTTAAAAGTAAATTTAACGCATATTTGTTGCTTTTTTAACTAAACCATTGATGGTGAAAAGAAAATTTTGAATTTTGTAATATATTTTATTTTTTTGAAAAAATACTCTAAATCAATTTTAGTTCGCAAATTAGCAAGACAATTTATTTTCCTTGGGTCCCCTAGGTAATTTTCAAAGTTCCTTAAAACAGGGCTTCGAACCGGAACTGGACCAAAAAAAAGTATCGACTTATTTCGCTTCGATATATCTTCAGTCATTTTGTGTTACTGTATCCAACCTATCATTATTTTCTAATTTAATGTCAACCATATTATTGCTATCATTACATGTATATTGCTTCTGAATTTCCTGTTCCGGATTAGATTTGGAAGCGCATGCATGTATGGGGGTATCATACTCCAGTGCTTCTCAAACTGTAGGGCACACCCCACTTGGGGGGGGGGACGTGATACCTCTACGAGAGGCCGCGAGCCTATTTGAAAGGTCAAAAACAAAAGATTATTGAAAATAATAAAATTTACTGAAAGTTTGCAAGCAAAATACATTCTGACACACACAACACACACATATATATATATACTATATACACTAATATACCTTTATAAATGAATCAGTACTACACAATGTATTTAATAATTTAACAATACTAAGCTAAGAACAAGAATAATTATCAGTGACACTATATGGGCTTGTCAAATATAAATTATATACAAGAGTTAACACTTATCTTGATAATTTGTACGGTTTATAATTAATTCCTTAACTACCGAGATCAAATGTTGCGCGATTCACTCCTCCATACCACCGTTTTCCACATAGGCGCCCGTTCGTGATGTATTGGAGGGGGGAGGGGGAAATAAATTAGCAAATCCTCTGAAATAAGTAAATCCTTCGCCATCACTGTCAAAATCCTTTTATTGCATTCAACGGCCTTCGAATAATTTCATGGATAGCAGTGCACAGAAAAGATCGCACTTCGGAAAGACGTATATATACGTCCGAAGCAAATAACATTATGGCTGAGCGAAACGTTTATATACGCCAATGGCACTTAGAGGTTAAAGTCGTATTGTGCTTCAGGTTCAAACTGTAGTATTACTGATTCAATACATTGTTATTGTATGGAGAGGGTGACGCAGTGAAATTTATAATTGAATAATCGGTCGCATATATTGAAAATTTTAGAAGCACTGCCATACTCCAATATTACCTAAGAATGACATGAAGAATATAGTTGATTAACAAAGTAATTAAAAGAGAATAATAGAACAAGAAATCCCATAAAAAGTGTATCCATCAAGTTTATAAATACAAACCAAGCTGAACAGCACTTAGCATAAGGACTAGAGTAGTTGTGTGTCCCGGTAGCCAAGGGTTATGGTCACGAACTCGTGACCGGAGTGTCGTGCTTTCGAGTCGTGGAGTCACTGAAAATCTTCCGCATAGAGGGGCCGATGCACATTAAATCTGTCTTGGTTCAATGTCCTCCCGTTGGTGTGATAGTTAGGGGAGCGGTGCCAGCTAAGGTGTCGTCCTCGTCATTTGCTCGAGGTTCAGAATTACGAGGTCCGTCGCCAATAGCTCTAGGGTGTTTTTTTTTATTGTGTGATGTTAATAAAGCTCAATCGCTCAAGTACAAAAGTCAGTAAAAGATTTAATAATTTTTTTTCTAAATGTATTTGTGTTTTCTGAATGCGGTTTTCGATTCACTTGAAATATATAATTAGATATATATATATACCATGATTCTTTTAAAGTTGCACATCAGTACATATATTTATTTTGTAGTAATCCATAATTGGAAGATATAAACCTCATACACTTTATTTCTTCATTTATTTGCTTAAGCTAATTAATGTAGGCTCTCTGGAAGTAGCACAATGAATACAACAGAATAAAATCATGTGAAATGAATTAATTAAAATAAGAGTTTTCTCTCTTATTTTGATTAATTCAACATTTTCTAACAATTCTAACAGTTCTCCAATCTAACAATTTTGATTAATATTAGCGTAGAATAGAGTAAGTAATACAAATGAAATTAATAATTAGCACTCTTTAAGAATTTCTTTAGTTCTGTGGATTTGTTTCATAATTTATTTATTTTTTATATTAAGTTTAATTTAAATAGAACATTTGGTTTCAGAGAAGATCAAATTCTTTTTTCAAAAATTACCGAAGAGAAAGGTGTTTAAACACGCAGAACGAAGAAAAGACAAAATTATAAGGTTACAAATTATTAAGAATAATTAGCCCCCCCCCCCTCGTTTATTTTCAAGCGCCTTATTCATTCCTTAAAATTCTTGGGAAGAAAAATGGTGAAAGGTGAAAAATTGCTCAGGAGCAAAAGTTATTTTCAATTCCCTGAAGCTGCTTTCATAGTAATGGAAGAAAAGAAAAATTTTGCCTGCAGTTCCTGAAAATGACATTCACAGTTCAAAGAGAAACATCTTTCCGTTTTTCTTTCTTCCTGAAAACTTTTTTCAGGATACTTAAAATAAGAAAAGTCACGGATTCCGCATTTAGTTTTGTTTGGTTTTTAAAGTTTTTTTGGAGGGATTATAGTGAAAAAGTGAGAGATGTATCAGTAACTTTAATAATTTTTTGATTCTTTTTCCGTAAATATAATTTCATTTGATAAAAGCTTTTGCACTTTCGCATTGATTCCTGAACGGTCACAATTCCTGAAAAACCACTAGAGTTTTTTAATTTTTTGTTCATTTGAATTGAATATACTAAACTGTATAACATAAAAAGTGATGCACAAAGAAGTTATCCTAATGAAAAAAAATTCAGTAGATGTGAGGTACATGTATTAAACACGAAACACTAGCAATACAGCTACAAGCAGGGACGTCTTAAAGTATGGGCTAACTAGGCCCAGGGCCTCGCCCTCGGTGGGGGCATCATTTCGTTCTCCACATTGTCTTAATAAGATCATGATTCGGATAGTTTTAATGTAGCCAAATATTATTCCCGTACAAATTTTTCGAAAAACAGGGAATTTCAAACTGCATGTCAACTGGCAAAAGTGGTAAGACTGTATTATGCCATGATCGTTGTCCATGACT
Source organism: Trichonephila clavata (assembly GCA_019973975.1). Classification (NCBI taxonomy): domain Eukaryota; kingdom Metazoa; phylum Arthropoda; class Arachnida; order Araneae; family Nephilidae; genus Trichonephila; species Trichonephila clavata. Next base: position 29,174 of record BMAO01015840.1, read on the forward strand.
AGAGGTCTAGTACCATAAACATTATTCAACTCATTTAGTCGAAATGCGGCCGTCGGTCGAGCCGGTTTGTGACTAGTATTTTGAGATTGTGAGTAGTGCACATTAATTTGTTTTAAATAATCGTTCGGACGAGTATTTGACAATGCATGCTATATACTGTCTACTTTTAAAGATCTCAGGTAGGTCCTACTTCTAAATAGGGGCCCAGGGCCTCAAAAAGCCATAAGGTTTCTCTGGACCTAGGGCATCAAAGAGTCTTCAGACGTCCCTTACAAGAACGAAAAAAATCAATAATACCTTTGTCTATCGATCGCCCTGAGCATGGACTCGTAAAGTTACATGATATCCCTCTGCGGAATTACTTGCCATCTCCGTTGCAATTCACGAGTTAGATCGACGCGATTCAGGTACGGTCGGAGACACCTACTCATCACAGCCCACACGTGTTCTGCAGGGGTAATATTTTAGATCGCTCCGGTGAGTTAAGTGTTGAAACATGAACATGCTGTAAAGTATACTTGAAATGTAAGTCCAGGGGTCCATGAAAGTAAGGGTAACACTATAGGACGTAAAATTTAGCCGATATAGTGCTAAATTCTAAGGACATACTAATAATTATAAAGGAGACTAGTGGCTAACTGGTAGTGTATCGCGCTTTCCCACCACAGGTACGGGGTTCAAATTCCAGGCTGGGCAAGGTCGACTCAGTTTTTCATCCCTTCAGTGGGTCGATAAATGAGTACCATGCTTTCTTGGGAACTGAACACTGGGGGGGGGTTGCGTCAGACTGACTACTTGACCGGAACATCTGCACTTCCACCCCAGAGCCAAAGGTCATGTATACTGTGAAAGGTAGTATACATGACCTCATGGGCTGTTGCGCCATTGAGTTCAGTTCTAAGGATGTCTTGAAGGACAATCAAAAGGATCCAGCTATCAAACAAAATATCATATACCCGTACTATCTCTTCTAATTGTCAAACTGTGAGTAACTCGACAATCCCAGATGAGTATCTTATTCCTATCCTAAATGTCTTTAAATGTATCATCATTGGTTACCGTGGCTCATTTTGAAGAGAGACTCATTACTAAAAACCATTCTACTCTCCAATCTGTTAGATTCTAAGTTAAATGCGTTCGGTGCCATTGTAAACGCGCCAGGCATTGTACTATGGTGAGGAACAGTTGTGCCTATAGCTTCCATGAGCTCAACTTCCATTCACTGAGTCACCTATTAATGGTCACTTCAGTCACTGACAGTCAGGTTGCACTTCAGTCACTGACAGTCAGGTTGCACTTCAGATCATTGACAAAGACACATCAAGGACTGTAAAAGCCAATCACCCTCGGTCAATTGCTATCTTATTGACGCTGTGTATGGTCATGGTTCACCAATTTTTGTCAACATCCTAGAATGGCAGTATATTCCGATTGATATGTTGAGCGATCCTACTGTTTGACAATCCTGCTGCCTTTAATCTTTTCTACGATTTCTCTCAAATGGTGGCATCTACTCATACTGTTCACATACTGTTGTCTGAGAGCAGTGGCGTAACGCACACCCCGCATCGCTTTGAGGAGGTGCTTCTAGGGAGCCCAAAATATGACTGACGCCAAGTACGTACTCTTTGTAAGATCCACTTTGGGGCCCCAAATTTGACTTTGCAGGGGAGCTCTAATATTCTCCGTTACACCACTATCTGAGAGCCATTGGTACAGCTTACGAGGGTTGACGGAACTACAGATAGATATGATTGTAATTCTTTTATTTAATGGCTGCGTTGAAATGAGAACTTTTCAGATGCAATGGGAAAAATTGCATTATCTTACAATGAATGCTAGGAACTACATACAAATGTTTTGAGGATAAAATTGTATTAAAATATTACATTCGTAAAAAAAAGACTTTGTTGTAACATTTTTATTCAAAAAAAGAACCTTTAAAAAACGCAATATGTACAACTAATTCATTTTATGTGTGAAATAAAAATTTTGGAATTCTGTGTCAAAAAAAAGGTTTATATCTTCATTAGATCTAAATTATTCATAAAAGAATGGTAAAGAGAAATTAGGGGATTGAAAAAAACCAAGCAATATACACAATGTACGAAATTATTCTTTATTGTATTTTTTAAATGTGCGTTAGTTTTCCGCTACCAAACATCTACTTTTTTCTTGGGCTCAGGAAAAGGATTTCGGATGTTATTCAGTTTTGTCCAAAGACAAGTATATTATTTTTTAAAAAAGAGGTTAAAAAATTGCTCAGTAATATCTTACATTCTTAAGGCAGAAATAAAACTGAACACAAAAATTTACCAACATGTATTTTTTGTGGCAATTAAATATGAGAGAATCCGTAATCTAACTCAATAATTGAGTATCACATTTTTAGAATTGTTGGGTAATGAAAATGCTTTTTTCAAAAAATTAGTTCCTCTGCTATTTTTCAATTTGGTCATATATTCGAGAAAAAATTTATTTTCAAATGAAAAGAAAGCAATTCGTTGGTAGAGAAATTACTATCTTATTCTTTTTAACAGTTTTTGGGGGGAAACATTATCACAATTAATGACAATACGAGAATGCAATTAAACTGAACAAAAAAAAACTTTTATCGCATACGAAACTTAATGAAATTTGTGTTTCATTAACAAAGCCCATAATGTGAGAAACCTACTTTCTTCTCTTACAAATTAAATTACAGAAATTTCGGAATTGATGTGAGCTGAATTTTGGAATGCATCTCATCGTCATCATCATCATTATTTTTATTTTGAGCGCGTTCGAAAAATATATTAATTCAAATATAAAAAAACTAAAATGGTAAAAAAAACTAATTTAATAAACACAAATTTCATCAATAAATAATCTATATTTTAAAATAAGAGTGGAACAATATCAGCTTCAAATCCCAGAACATTAATATTTCAATGGAACAATGCTGCGTTTTTCGAAGCTTTCAAAAAAAATGTAACTACATATTTTTTTATTAGAACATCTAACACTTTTTAAAAAATTAATCGAAGAGACATTCTTAAATTACTAAATTAAAGAAAAACATTCTGTTAGTTTTTTTATTCGAATTTTTGAAGTAATTTACATCACTTTTTATCGTTTTAAATGGAAAAAAAAGAAAAAGGGGAAAAAACCTTTCCTATTTTTTTTACGTAAAAAATTTTTACTTCAAAAGAAATTCGATTATAAAATTTTAATTTTAGTGCCTTATGAAACAATTTTCCCTGGTGATTCTAGAGCAAAATAAATTATGTGCTCCGAATCAAATTAATAGATATAATCGGATTGGATTCTATATAGCATTTATTCAGTTAGACTAAATTTCCCAAACGATAGTTAGAAATATAACGTTTAAAGATATTACATGAAAAATAATCCTTAGTAAATGATTTAATACAAAAAAATTCTAATAATTATAAAAGAGTTTTGTTATATTATTTTAAAGGTAATTTGGTTAACATCTTCTATTCTTCTAATTTCTAAATCATTAATTTCATTAAATTGCTGTGTATTATTGACGATTTCGATGAGACTAGATTTTAAATTCTGATTGTGAAATATGATTTGTCTGCTCGGAGGAACTGTCTAATATCGACTTTAATTTTAATTTTTAATTTTGGCAACACGGATTGTGTTCTGCATCACTTCAGTGGTATAGCTGATAAAAGTTTGATTCAACTTAAACTTGTTTTAGATAATTTTTCGATTTTAGTTAATGTTATTTAATTTATTTTCTAGTTGATGGTCACTTGATATTTAAATACATATTTATAACAGCATTGTATGAAAAGCTTTAAAATATTTGAGCTTTTTATGTTTAACTACTTCAAATTATTTATCTCAGAAACAGCAATTTGAAACTT
>BMAO01015841.1:0-68066 GCA_019973975.1 Trichonephila clavata
AAGCATATGCAAATAAGAAATACTTTGTAATAAAGTTTAAGTCATTTTTGCGTTGCGCACGCTAGTTTTAAAATAGTAGGCTTTGAGATGTATAAAACTTTATAGAATTATAAAATGTATCATACTTTTTAAACGCTGGTAATTTAAGAATAATATAGCTTTTGTATTTCAAAATATTTGAAAAATATTGAAATTTTTAAAAAAAAATTCTGAAAATATAATTTTTTTATTCAAAAAATAACATAATTTATTATTAATTTATTTAAATTTACTACGGTGTAATAAGGATACATTCAACTTTATAAATAAACTTATTGCTAGTAATTAAAGCTACTACTTTTGAAAATAGCATGCGCGCAGTAAAACTTAATTAATATTTCGAATAAAAAAATTCTTATTTTCATATGCTTATAATTTTTAAAATTATAATTATATTTTAAACATTTTACAATTTTCTGAAGCCCCATTCCTTTATGAATAATGTGTAAAAGATTCGAATTATTTAATTTTAATTTCCGAGAGTTATATGTATTTGAATATTGTTTATATTTTCAGCCCTCTAGTAAAAGTTAACACCCTGAGACCCTTTTTTTGACAAAGAAAGATCGTCAGTCCATCAGCGTCAACCACTGAGGGTGTCGGATCTATATGCGTCCTGCAACTAATCCTCTTGGAAATTCTTTGGGGATATCAAAATTCATCAATCCTCCCCTAAGAAGAAGGCGTGATATGCAAACTGAGTTTATTATATATAGTTCTAGTTCACGAGTTAAATGGTGTTAATGAGTTAGAAATTGAAGAAGGATAGATAATAGAAGTTAGAAAATTAGAATGTTGTGATAGTAGTCAGTTGTTGCTTAAATCGGAACCCCCTTGTCTACCTGTAAACCCGGCTAGGTGTGTGGGAGAAACTGAATGATCCCACAGACATGATTTCAATCTAATCAATTTATTATTTCCAAATATCAAGCAGACACAAAACAAATCTAATTAAGGTCGATGATATATAGTAGAGCACGGAGTGAGATTCTATAACACGGGGATACTACTACGGGCTTTCAACTGAATCTAAGACAGCTTAAATACACTCAAACAAAACTACGTCGCACACTAATAAGCTAACTTCTGCTTAATCAAGGGTACAGTACCTGTACTTTTTATGCATCGGATCCTACAATGGAAGCTACAGGTGATCTCTTCAGCTTTCTGAATGTCGCTGGATCCACGCTCTGTAATCTTTTTCCTGGACAACTCCAAGAGTTCCAACTAATTCCATTCTCTTTTAATCTTCAACTAACAACTAACTCGTAGACTTTATGTTAACTCCTACTTGCCAACTCCAACGTGGGAACTCCAATGTGCTAACTCAACGTGTCAACTCCAACGTGCAAACTCCAACGTGTCAACTCCACGTGTCAACTCCAACGTGCAAACTCCAAAACTCGCGAAAACAGAATTTATATAATATATTTTCATTTACATAACCACGTTTCCTTACTCGATGAAAGTTGGTCGAAATAAATATTTTCCTTAAAGAGTCATGAAGGAATTAGTAGAACTGCGTATAGATCCGTCGCAAGGTTAATAACAAAAGGTGACAAGAGAAATACAAGGTTAAGATTACCATAAGAGGTTAAAAGGCCTTGTAAAAGAGTACAGACACGAAGTTGTCATTGATAAAATAAATTGATTAGAAGACTACCTAAGTTCAGGTATTGTCACCTTCATATTACGTTTGATGTTTAAAGTATTTAAAAGGTTAAGCGGATATTAGTTATATATCTACCATGTAAAGTAATAATAAGGTAGAACTATTATTATAAAAGGCTTATTTAATGTATTCCCCCAAAACGCGCCTCCCGTCCACTTCCTCTGTTGACTGACTAGAACATCCTATTAATAGTGATTGACTTGTGTTTGGGTCGATTTAAATTGATAAAATAAAATAATTGGAAGTTATCATGTCGAATAACCCTTCACTTCCTTCCACACCCTAAGCTGGGCAGAAGGTTGATGGTAAGTTGGTTTTTTACAAGGGTCACCATCGTTGAGGGTATGGAGATGGAAGTGATAGCTAGTATCCATCGCAGGTATCACAACTTCCTCAAACAAAATCGAACCACTGTCCTTCTTCCCTCCTAGGTGCAAATTAACAATGGAGCTGCCATTTATTTGGTCTCCTACACTCCAACGACTTACGAGGAAAGACGAGTGACAGGTTGATTAGAAATGTAACCCCTCACCACACAACACACATTCGGTGCTGGACACTAATGCTGTTGCAAACCTTGGAAAACTAAATTTCTAAAAGTCCTCTTACTCTTTTTGACTTTCCTTGAATAGAAATATTCTTGAATTTATGTTTGCTCCTTACAAGTATTTTTTTAGACTATTTTCATTCACATAACAGCTTAATTGTTAACAGCTTACTGTTAGTTGCGAATGCAAACTTTAGACTAAAATTGTATTTAATCATGGTTTATGCTCTTCAATTTTTTTTTGCATTATTGAGTGTAAACTTTATACCAAAAGGAAAGACTGGGATCCTATATTGAATTTTTTAACCCTATTTCATTGCCCTAAGTTAGTGACTGAATAAAAAAATATAACGCTTAACCATTTTAGTCAATGTGCTAAATCATGGTGAACGCATGATAAATAAACTCGCGTGTTCTCCGGTAAGTACAAAACCAACTTTAGACTTGTTATGTAAAATTTAGGTAAAATTTTAAATTTGATAAATTAGTAAAGAGGTCCAAGTATAAATATTCTTTTAAAAGCTTTTCAACATGAAAGAAATTTTTAAAACATCCCTATACTTATAAAATAAATTTACTTTGCTTACCTATATTCATTATTATTGCTGAAAAGTATGCCCTTTTCTAAAAAAAGTTACTGCAAAAAGCAAAAGATGGCTCCAACGAAGCCCTGGAACTGATTGGCAGGTAAATTGTGATTGTATTTATAATTTGATTATGACGCAGCTTGTGTGGATTTATGTATCGATTGGCTGGGATACGTGATTGCAGATATTTAATATATCATTCTTCTACTTTAGATACACACGCACGAACGTACACCATTTAATCAAAAAATTTCACTGGATATTAAAATTTAAAATTAGTGAAGTAAGGAAGAATTATCAAAATGTTTTACAAGTAGAATTCCAATACATAAAAACAAAGATAAAGGAATTCTATTAGCAATAACTATTATTCATCATTTTAAAATTAGAATATATTTCCTGTCATTTCCACACTAAACCGGAAGACAGACACTAAAACTTTTTAAAATTAAAATGAGTTCTAACTTTTCAAAGATGAACAAAATATATTGACACTTTTCAAACTCTAAATAGATTTGGTGCTCATCATGACTTCTGTCGATTTGTTACTGTATCGATTTCCGATGTCACCGTTGGTATAAAAATACAGAAGTTTACTAGGGGGTGAGGGGAAGAGGATGAGCAGATTAGGTTGAAATAGTAGGATAAAAAAATTTGAAATTTAAAAAGTATGTTAAAAAAAGGCGATCATGTAATCACTATTCCAAGTATTTTTGATAAATTTTTCACCTTCTTGATCAAGCTTTTTATTTCATCGATGTTAACAAAGTCATTGAAATAAGTACACGGACCAAGAGTTTCTTCACACTGATTTCTAAAACTTTTTATTTCTATGCTTCTAATCCATCAATTTGAATAGAATAAGTGTAAACTCCGATAAAAAGCGAAATCCACCCAGATGGTATGATGGTTAGTGACGTTGACTGGGTTCGAATACCAGAAAAGGCATGGACGTTTGAGTTTATAGTGCCTGTATGGCATGGGGTCACTCTAAATAGTGGTCGACCCAAATGTCCTCTCCAGGCGGGAGGCCTCATAATTGTCCCTCAAGGTTTTCTCTCTCAAAATTGGAGGGAATGGAACTAAAAAGTAAATTCGCCTGTATGGTGTTTGAAGCTGCGGATAACGTCAGGCATAATCTCTTGCCACAATGAATTTCCTGGACCTCATTCATTGTGGTTCATTAGAAATACAACAGAAAGTAAATATAATGATTATTCAGTTAATGCTGAATACTTCTGTTCAACCTATACAAATACGACATGCTATCATTTAGAATTTATTACTTAAAAAAAAGTATAAAAATAAAGATATAAAACAATATTGTGTGGTAGAGAGGGCATAAATAAATGGGAATTGGCACAGTATTTAAAGTGACAGATGAGGACTCTGAGACTCCATGGGATCTAACAGAAATGTCTGTTACCTTATGTAATCTTTCTTACGATTGGAGCAAAGTCACTCTGAGTACTTTATTAGATAAAACTACTCTAATATTAGTATCGAATTTTATCTTTTCTAACTCATTAACTAACACATTTTATTACATAACTTATTTTCATTTTAATTAATTAGTTCTTTTCTTTCCTTCATTACATTCCATATTTCATTCAGTAATAGTTTTTGTTTGTCATATTGAAACACACTCAATGTATGTTGTTTTTTCCCCTTCGCAACACTCTCCTTGAGGGAAAGTACGTTTTACAGAAATGCTCGTTTCCCTACATAAACAAGATTATGGCAACCCCCAGAAGATACAACAAGGGTTACCAGATTGGTGACTTTATCACCCTAGATGACCAACTATAGCGTCCAATATGCATCGAGTAGTCTGTGGAAGCGATCCTTCTGAAAATAAAGACGCGGCAACATAAAGAACCACAAAATTCAGAAGTCAGTTAGTCATGTTCACACACACACACAAAACTTGCATGTGAGTAGTGTGCGATAAGACAGACTTCATTTGCATTCCTTCCTGCTAGTGAAGCTGTTCTAAGGAGTCGTCTCTGAAGTATTGTAAGGCTTGTTTATAACGAGTACGTTTTTTTATTTTTGCAAATAATCTTAATATTTCTTTGAGTTTGTCTTCGTGTAGTGAATTGTTCATCCTTGTCCATTACTAAATTTGTTATTATTCAATTGATTGTAATCGTCGTTTGTCCCCCCCCCCAACTCAAATTTACAACAATATTGTCATATTTCAAGAAAATAAAATAAGCTGATGAAAACCATGAAACATTGGGAAAGCTTATTCCAGAGCAGAAATTAAGATCATTATGTTGAGAAAATAAGCCCAGTTTAAGATTGTTTAAATATTAAGCACAAAAAAAAAAAAAGCACTGTAAACAGTTGCCACAATCTGGTTGCATATTTTTTTGGAAAAAAAAAGCATTTTATTGAAAAAAAACTAGATTGATAATATTTTATAACACCAAAAACATGCATGCACAAAAATTTAATATAAATTAATATCGTTATCTAGTGAACGGAAGAAAAAATAAAGTTCTTAACTCCTTTTTTTCAACGCAAGATGGAAATCCTTAAGCTTAAAATTTTATTATATAAGAAAGCTGTTAAATCACAGTTTCTTATAATAAATCTGGATAAGATATAGTCACTTAAAAATCCATGGTAAAAAATTAAGTTTACAATAATTTTTTCAAAAAAATTTCTTAAAAATTTCTTTTGAAGTTTAAAAATTCAATATTACCTTTATTACACCATCTTCACTTCCAGAAGCTATCCATCTTCCATCTGGGCTAAATTTTAAGGCATTAACTGCTTTATTATGTCCCTGAAATAAAAGTAAATGAAATGATAATCCGCAACAAAATACAGCAAATAAATACAACAAAATACTCCTTACACAGAAACAATATAATAAAATTTAGAACAACATGGCTCGCTACACATCCGACCATAATAATAATTCATCTTTAAATGAAGTGATAAAAATTGGTTATGAAAGTGACAGAGATATATAAAATAATTTTGGGTTAGAAAAATTCCACATAAGTAGAGTTTTTTAAAGACCATACACTAAAATAATTTGCTTATGATTATTTTAATTTCTGTTTTAATAATAAAGAAACTATTTTATGATTCAAAGAACTAGATCTTTGTAAATTATTTACTTTTACATGCGGCAAGATTTTTTTTAATCAGACATCTGAGCGAAGATATCTCTAAGTGAAGTTGAAGTTGAACTTTTAAAAAATTTAAATTCTAAAATAAACGAGAAATATAGAAGGCATTAAGTTCTCGGGGGAAATTTCAAAATAAAGAATTCAAAAAATCCCCATGATTTATTTCTAAGAATGTTTCTATGAAGAGTGAGGAACGCAGATTGAAAGTTATCAACATAAAGTCTTCTTAAGTAAAAAATTTAAAACACTAAAAACTGTTTTTCCCCCTCTCTTATGATTTTGAAAGGAATGAATTAAATCCTTCTTTAAATGTTACTTAGGAAGATTTTCACACATTTTCCAAGAAAATCATTTTTCTTAGAGATGTTAAATTTAGATTTTGTAACATTTGAATTTATTATTCGTTTATAGCTTTTAAATGCAAGTTTTGAATGTAGTAACTATTTACAAATGGAGTGTAAATTACTCTTTATGATGAACGGTAGACACAATAGCAATGTTTAGAATTATTTAAAAAAATAGGGAAAGTTGGTGAAATACATATATTAAATCACACATCTGGTTGTGTGTTTAATTCAAAGACACTCAATAATACTACTTTTTATCATCATTTTTCAATAATCTGTTTAATTTATTTCATTATTTTTTTTAAAAACAAATCTTAAATTTTTTTTTTGAAAAACATATTTAACCAATATATTGGTATTATTTTTACCTTATTAAACTATCTTGAGCTATCCCCATTTGAAAAAATTGCAAGTAATTTTAAAAGACACATAAACTCTCTAGATACAAAAAATAACTTTTATTTTGCATTAAAATCTAACAATGTAGAGCAATTGTTACATCTGAAAAATAAATCAAATTTTCAGGATATTTAGCAAGAATGGAAACAGGACGTTGTACATGTTCCTACAATTTATCGTGATTTTTGTTTTATTTATTTAATTATATTTTAACTGATCATTGTTTATTCATATTTTCTTTTTATTCATTTCTTAAGTTTTGTTTTACTTCTTAAATTATTACTTTAATTTGATTAATATTATTTAAACCAAAAAATACGATGTAGCTGAGAATGGGTTGGATATGTCCGTCGTTTGCATTCTATTTTACCTATTTCCTATTCACTGCACGGTATTTTTTCTCCTTAAACCAAAATTTATATAGTTTTACGTTAATAAAACGCTTTTAAACTACCATACTACTTAAAATTAATTTAAAAGACTTATTAGCGTTTAAATAATGCTTATTTTTAATAAGTATTTCGCTGGTAAAAGCCGTGAGTATAAAATCCATTATGCGAATTTCTCTTTTAATTTTTCGGTTTATCCCTATATTTTATTACTTATAGAAGCAATTAATTTCAGTTATATAATTCTACATGTGCTATAAATTAGGCAATTAAAAAATGTAGAACGAACACAGTTTTTCTTTATTGCACGGAAAAAGACAATCATTTCTCATAAAAATAGGATAAGGAAACACTATATTTTCAGTTTAACAAAGGTGTTATTATTCACCAAGTTTATGCTTTAAAAATTTTCTGTAATTGTATCAATATCATTAAAATTCACCAACTTATAATTTGTTTTTTGTTAATATTTTCTGAAGAAACACGAAACCTCATAAGAAAAGAATATGACTAGTGGAATATGAAAATAATTTTGAATATACACATATATGTACATATACATATATACTGGGTGTTTCAAAATTCACGCACAACCATAAGGTAATTCTTGTTCCTTAAAAACCAAAATGGATAGTTGAGATTTCTGTCATCAGATGGCAGCAGGGAAGTTATATCTTAAGAAGTTTTGAACATAGCTCTGATCTGTTTCAAAATACTTGTCAGTTAGAGTCACATGAGAAAAACCGGAGGTGTATGATGTTTTCTCAAGAGCAAAGAATAGTTATCGTGGAGTTTTATTTTGCTACAAAATCTCATTGCCGGATGATAAATGCATTGCAGTAGAAGTATCCAGGTGAAACAACACCAAATGCATCAATGATAACACGTTTAGTAAAACATCTCCGTGACAAAGGATCGGTTGCAGACATGAAGCGATCGGGTAGAGTGTTCATAGTGAAAACGAAAGCGGCAGATGTGGAGACCGCTTTATAAAGAAGTCCAATGAAAAGTAGTCGAAAACTCGCTGTGCAGCTGGGAATGCCACATTCATCAGCATGGAGAACAGCAAGCGAATTAAACTTTCGACCGTTTAAAATGACCTGTCCATGAAAAGAAGCCTCCCGATTTTGAGAAAAGGCAGAATTTCTGCAGACGGTTTCGTTCTTCCTATGCAAATAATTTTTTCATATGCAAATAATATTCACATGCAAATAATTTTTTTTATTAATATGTCAAACCGGATAACGTTTTTTTTACAGATGAGGCGTGCCTCCATTTACATGGATATGTCAACAGCCAAGACAGTCTCGATATTGGTCCTCCACAAATCCACACATTATACAGGAATGGCCCTTACATGATGAAAAACATGGTGTGTGCTATGCTATGTCGCGCCATCGAATCGTGGAACCACTTTCTTCGGTAGCACTGTCGATTTAATCGTCTACATAAACATCATTAAGGAATTCACATCCTTGCTGAACGGTGAAGAACGGAACGCTTGGTTGCAGCAAGACAGTTCAACGTGTCACGTGTCACACATCAAGGGAAAGTTCTGAAGTTTTAACTGAATTTTTCGATGATCGGGTCATTTTGAAAGGACTTTGGCCACCACTTTCACCAGACTTGTCAACTCCGGATTTTTTTCATTTGGCGAGCCTGAAAAATGTCGACTTTAGGAATAATCCCCAATGCTTGATGAACGCTTGATGAACTTAAAATAATCAATAACAAGCAATATCGGACATTAACTCTCACACACTTCCTAAAATATCGACTAACCTGGTAAAAATAGTTCGAATGTGTGTCCAGGAAAACGGATATCATTTTGAACACTTACTGTGATTTGACCATGTCTGACACCTGATTAGAAAGGTCGTTCAACCTTTGTTTGTCATCTATTCTGCTAGTAAACATAATTCATCTGTCTTTAAAACTCAACCACGAAGGTTGATGTGCATTACTTTTGAAACACCCGGTATATATAGGAAGAGAATGAACTAATAGTAAGAATTGAAAAAATAGCATGATTTGCCTGCATTGTTGTAACAATGCACACCCGATTTGGCTACTTTGGCTGAAAAACCAATTTTCGACGCCAACTTTTGTCATTGTTTTAACAGTTACACTGTTACAACAATGGGTGCGAATCTAAGTTAACGTCGAAAACTGGTAATTAATTTAATTAAATTAATGAATTAATGTTTAAAGGACTATATTAACATCAAATGTCACCCAATACTGTTTTTAAAAAAATTATTTGAACTTGATTGAACGAGTAGAAAGTATTTAATTAACGTTTGGAAATTTGAACAAAGAAAAAAATATATATATATGTATAGGGATAGAGTGAGCTAATAGTATGAATTAAAAAAACAAACTAAGATGAATTCTGGAAAAAGAACATATGAAAGCTGTTCTGCTCTGTATTTCTAGCACAGAAAGTATGATGTATGTTAGTGGTATAATTTAGTACTATCAATTTTATTATACTGTATATTTTTTTGCATTTTATGATACTATATATATATATATGGCTCTGTTTTTTCTATTTGTTGAAAATTTCTGCTGTACGGGGAAGGTGGATCCGTAAAGTAACCCTAATTTTGCTGGTCCTATTTCTGCAACAGCTTTAGAAATAAATCATAATATGTTTCCATTTTAGTCCATAAACTCTTTTAGTTTCTTCCATTTTAAAGTTCTAACTCTGTTTCCTGTTATACATACGTTTATTTAAATCTAGTACAGTATTTATTTCCACCATTTATTTTATAATTATATTTCTTAGAATCTGGTTTTCTATTTTTTAGCTTTGTTGGTTGTATAATTTTGCCTTGTTATTTTATTTTATTTTATTATACTATATATATATATATATATATATATATAACTTGTGGTTTTATTTAAGAGATCTATTTTTTCTGCTACTACTAATGAAAAGGAATGAATAACAAGCGCTTTCAGTAACTTTAATACTAACATGTTGACTAGAGTGAAGCAGGAACTGAACACTGAATTATCACATTGATGTATATCCTATAACTAAGGTTTCACATAAAAAATACACCTGTAAAATATCCAAGTAAAACTTTGAGTTTTTTTTCATTCTGTCATGAGTTTTTTTTTTACGTATTCCTCTTAGTTTTTTTAATACAGCCCTCGGAAGCATTGGATGGAGTTATGAAAACCCTTTTTTATGTGCAATCTTTAACTAGAATGTCTTAATGCAATACTTCCCAACGCATTTTGAGTGGCCACGGTAGCCAAGAGGTCTAGGCATCGGATCGTGGCTAGCGTGTCATGAGTTCGATCCCAGTACCACTGAAGACACGCCGTGTAGGGGGGCGATGCACGTTAAAACTGTAGAGAGCTCAAACATCCTCCCATTGGTTGGTGTGGTAGTTAGGAGAGAAGGGTGCCAGCTCAGGTTTGTCCGCGTCACTTGACCATGGCTCAAAATTACGCGAACTGTCCCCAAAAGCCCTCGTGTAGCTGAACAGTGGGACGTTAATTTTCACTCACTCACTCACCCAGTGCATTTTGATAACAGAATGAGAAATAAATAACAAGAAGCATGAAATTTTTTTTGAAACCCTTTAAATTTTTTATCAAATAAATCCATTTTATGCCGAAACATGTGACTGATAAAAAAACAACTTCAAAAGCCTTAATAAAATTATTTTTTCCATAAATTCATTCCCTAAAAGTGATATCGTATCAGTTTTCAAGAAAATTCTCTTCCTTTTTAAAATAAAATATATTTTCGATTTGTCTCTTTAAACTATCTACTTTGAGAAATATTATAATCCCATTAAGGAGACCCATTTAACCTCAATATGCTATTGGAATAGCTCTATTTATATCTTTAATGATACCAAAGTCTTCTTTAAAACGCTTCCAGGTAATGTTTTCCTTTCACGTAAGTGACATAATATTTAATGAGGCTCTCAAGAAACTTGCGATATTAGTTCTAAAAATGCTCCAAATTTTATTCTTTGAGTATAACTTGCTACACTTGAGTTGATAATACTTAAGAGAAAAAAGGACTTATGTTAATAGTATTTGTTTTTCAATGCTGTAAAATAATGTTAAAAATACAAGACTTTTTTTAACTGAATTTGTCAAACTAACAAACGTACGGTTTTTACTCTGCTATTAGCTTACTCCAATAAAAGGGAATATTTATACCATGAATAAATTGAGTTAGCTGTGCGGAAATAAATGTACTTCAAAGCAAGATTTGTCAAGAATCAATATAATTTCTTGCTTCATTAATATTTTATTGTTTTTGACATTGTGTTAATTAAATCAAGGGTTTTCAATGTGAATTATTTTGCAATTTTTCTACAGCATCTAATAGATATTTGCTTTTATTTATCGAAAATACACTTATAAATGCAAACATATTTCCGGAAAATTATAATCAATAACATTTATAATTCTAATTACATTTGTTTGTATTTACCGAAAGACTTTTCCATTATTTTGATAACCACCTGTATAAATGTGTAGGTTTGTGTGTGGGGGGGGGATTCCAAAGAAAAAACTGAAAACTTTGGCTTCTTTAAAAAAAAAACTAAGATAATCTTCATCTTTTCTTTCAAATGGAAATTAATTTTAATAAGTGTATTAGAAAATGAGATTTCAAATACCTTGTATGTAAATATGCTTCCTTTCCGTCTTTTGTCCCAGAGCTGAAAAAAAGAAAGAAAAATTGAATATCAGAAGGGTTATTCAACAAATAATTGGAAACAGTACAAATAAAAACAATAAAAACAACTCTTTAACTTCATTTTTAAACATTGCACAGTCTACACCAGACGTCGGCTTCCCTTTATGTTTCTAAGAATGTTTTAGAAACTTTTTTAGGTTGTATGGGTTATTCTTTAATAAACATGTAATTATTAAATACATTTTTTGAAAAACTATTTTGAATTAATAATATAACTAGAAGGTAAATTATAATGAAGATCTCAAAATATGTTTTCATTACTGGTTTCTTTTAAAGAATCGCTTATTGTTTCACAAAAACGCACATACAGTAGAACCTGTTTTTGTACGGTCCTTTTTTTATGCGATTTGTTTTGTGTGATTTTTTTTCTCTGCGATCTTTTTTTATGCGCTATGAAATTTTAACGGTTTGGAGCCACTGTGATGTTTTATCAATGTACCAGTGGTGATCTAAGAATCTTAGGACCCCCTGCAAAGTCAGATTTAGCCTTTTGGCCCTTAGATCCTTGGCTCTTCGTGAGGTGTTTAAAATATATATCTTTATATATAAAATATACGTGTGCACACACACACACACAACACAGTGTTTGTCTGCGATGGACTCCAAACTACTCAACCGATCATAATATAATTTTGCATACTGTGTGTCATTTCGTCCAACTTAAAACATAGGATAGTTTTTATTCAATAATGAAGCCATAATTTTTTACTGTCGGAAATGTGAAGAATCCGGAAAACACGTTGCCAGATTCCCGTAAGGGAATAATCGCAAAATGTGGCATTGCTCATGTGTCTGTGGAAGCAAATATTGCAAACTAAAATGCACGAAAATTAAATGCCTGGCGTATTTCGGGCGTGGAATTCGATTTTCGAGTCAGTTTCCAAAATTAACCGTAACTTTGCTGGATAAAGCCGGTCGACCCATTTTAGACACAACATAACAGGGCTTACATTAAAAGCCTTGAATCGAGAAAACTTGGACCCTGGCGTACTTCAAAATGGATAATCCGAAACTGATATCCAATCTGAGAAATAACTGTAACTTTGCCGGATAATTCAGGACGACCTTTTATTACGCAAACCGTGGGAGGAGCTTACCCTTGATGTCTTGGTGCGGGAAAAGAACGTTTCTGTTGTAATTCTGGATGTTGAACGAGAGTTTCAAATCGAATTTCAGAAATTCCTGTAACTTTGCCAGATAATGCCGGACGACCCTAATGCCTCTTCCAGGGACTGCGCTTGTCGTCTTAGGGTTCCAAAAGTAATCTCCAGTTGCATTTATGGCAGGAAACGATAATTTGAAATCATATTTCAGAAACTTCACTAAACTTGCGGATATTGTCTCAATTAGGAGAAAAGCATATGATTTGAGTCCCGCATCTGGATTTTCATTCTCTCTAGCGACTGAACTTGCTCGTGCTGGAGCATCAAAAGTAAGCTCCGTGTTCATATCGGAGTGTGAAATGAGAATCTGAAATCGAATTTTTAGAGTTTCGATAATTTTGCCGGATAATACCAGTCGACCGTATTTTAGACACACCGTATCAAGGGCTTGCCTTAAAAGCCTTGGATTGTGAAAACACTGTTTCTGGTGTATTTCAAAATGGATAATCCGAATCTGATATTCAATCTGAGAAATAACAGTAACTTTGCCGGATAATTCAGGATACCGTCTCTTACGCAAACCGGGCAGGAGCTCGCCCTTTAAATCTTGGCGCGAGGAAAGTGTATTCCTGGTATTATTTAAGATGATTTAAGCGAGTCTGAAATCGAAATATAGAAATTCCTGTATTTTTGGCAGATAATGCTGGGGGATCGGAATATTCCCGGACAGCAGCACCAGCCTAACTTGCCAACGTAGAGACGCAAAAAGTGGTTCTTTATTGTATTTCGGAACTGCCGATCCGAATATTCTCAATCCAATTCAAGATAATTTTATTTCTACGTCAAATAATGCCAGACAAAAGTATTTTGCACGAACTGAGGAAGGGGCTTGCTTTAAAATTCTTGAGGAGAGAGAAATGCTTTTCTGGTGTTTTTCTGGATGGGAAACAAGAATTATCTGAAATCGGATTTTAGAAACTCCCGTAATTTCGCCGGATAATGCCGGCTGACCGTAATGTCCCCCTTCAGGGACTGAAGTTACAGAAACAGGGGCATCGAAAGTGAGCTCCGAGTGCTTCTCTGTGTGGAACGAGAATCTGGATACGGATTTCAAAAGCTTCTGTAAATTTTCTGGATTTTGCTGGAATGAGGTCAAATAGCTTTGTGTTCAAGATCCACCTCCGAATTTTCATTCACTGTATTAACTAAGCTTTTAGTTGCAGTCGTGCGAAAATATGATTGCAATAGGAAATTGCATTTTCGGGCATTGTTGTCACTTTGTAAGATGGCGGAAAAACTGCACATTACGCAACAGCTGCCATTGAATATTCATAAAATACAAGATGCAATGTGTACCATTGAAAAAAAAAGTGGATTGGATACAGTATTGCAAATGAATTCAATCAAGATCAGGGATAAGTGCACCATGACCATAAACATTCATTCAAAGCATTACATCGAGCTTTGCAAGATTTAAATGGCAACGAGAAAATATTCGGTGTACTACGGAATCTGTTGTCACGTATTCCACTGATAGTGTCAGAATCTCTAATACCATTAAAAAGGCTTGCATTCCCAATTCGACGTTTGGCTTTAGCGATGACCATAAATGAATCTGAAACCCGAATCATTTGATACTTGGACTTAGAAAGTCCATGTTTCTTGAATGGGCAACTAGATGTTACATGCTCACGTGTGCGGAAACCGTTGAATCTATTTGAGTTAAGCACCGAAAAATGTTGTGCACCGATTAGCGATTAGTTGTATAAAATTATTATTTGTTATACTTTAAAATGATAAAAATAATTTTAAAAATTGCAAAGAATCAACGTTTTTCACCACATTTATAAAATTAATCTTCATATGTTGTTACTTAACGACTTCATTAGTAATTCATGCATTATACTACACTCAAATAGATGAATGAAATGCAAAATTAAAATAATTTGTTGTTTTATACTTTATTTCAACCCTCCAAAATTGTAAACGAAGATTAATTTAACTGCATTGAATAGCTTAGGATAATATTGAACCTACGTATTAAAACAAAGCCACAGCAACGCGTGGGCGGGTCAGCTAGTATATATATATATACTCATAGACTCTTTTTTTCATTTGTTATAATCAGTCTCCCGAAAATGCACGTTCACAGTTGCTTTCTCTCAACGCGCTAACAGCCCGCGCTCAATTGAAGACGAAATTTTCATTGACAGTGACAATATTTATAATTTGATAGATTATGAAGACAGACAAGAATCGGATTCTTTGAGCGCGGATAAAATATATGCAGAGATACTGCTTTTCAACAAATTTAAAAAGCAATTTCTTAAAATAGATACCAATTCCGAAATGAGTAGGAAATTTCACAAAAAGAGCTTCGATCATGCATATCTGGTTATCGTGATATTTACTATTAACTGACCAACAAACCTTCGTTGCCATAACTTAACTCTTACTTTATGGTGCCAAAAAATAAATCAATTGAAATTGTATGTTCAAGTGACGAAAGCGATTTTGAACTTCTTCATCTCAGGAAGATGATCACTTTAGGTGACGATGAGTAGCAGTGAATTATGTATGTGCATTTGAAAACTTCTCCATGTATACAATGAGAAATTAAATGATTTTAAAATGCTTACATGTATAATTAATTATTTTTTTGTATGGAAGTACTTTCCATTAAATTTTATAAATAATTGGCGCATTTTCTAATTGCGACTTTTTTTATGCGGTCCCTCTCCACCGCATAAAAATAAATTTCTGTAGTATTTCGAAAAAGTTGTTTTGTTATATGTAAGAATATATGAAACATTTGAATATTTTTTGTGCATTTTATTTATGCGGTCCCTATCTACCGCAAAAACTGGTTTTACTGTATTTGCTCTATAGTTATTTCGGTTTTTAAAAAAATTGTTACGTAGATTGGGGTTCGGGGATTTTATGCAAATCAGTCTCAAAGAGCAAACACTTTTTCAGAAGTGATGAAAATTTATAGTCGAAAACAATCTAGGAAATACAGGCTATGGAACTCAAATTCGCTTAAAAATCTCATAAGCATTCACACCTTCTACGGTGCTCTAATTCTCTTTGTGTCTAAAATACAAGAATGTAAAAGGTTATTCTGACATTTGCTAGTCATTTAACAACTGATAATCACTAATTTAGTCAGTCAAACAATAAAAATAATCACCTGCCAAACTGTAACTCAGTTTCGTGACGACTCATATATTTATTTACAATGGATCCCTCGAAAGATTACGCTTCATGAAGGAAAAGAAATTTCTCCAAACATTTTCAGAAGCATCCATATGTAGTCTCAACTCACCGAAAATGGTCTTCAGAATCATGAAATAATGCAAAAATGTATAGGGTCTAAAAATAGGTGTCAACTTGGCTCTATCATAGATTTCTCTAAAATTTCAGTTGAATCGCCATTATTAATACAAAGAACAGCGTTGAATATTAAAATTTGAACATAAAATAAATATAACTATATACATCCAAATAAACTATTTATACTATTTTAAGTGTTCTTTATGCAAAACTTCATAATAATATATGCAATTTCAAAATTATCAATTATTAATAAACAATTAATATTTTAACTATTTTGGAGCTATTTTATTGATAATAGTCAGCAATGAAAAATTACAAAAATTTAAAATAAAACACCACACACTTTAAATTTACAATACAAACAATTAATAAAAGGGAAATAAATTAATATGCTTACTGTGAGAGATATGATATAACACATATTAAAATATGAAGTTTTTCTAATCACAACAAAACTGTTATTGAACAATTAAAATTGTTGTTTAATAAAAACTTTAATCATTGAGAATAATTATGAACGTTATTTGATCATGGTTAGAGCGCAGTATCTTAATAGCTTATTGCCATTCTTAGAAGAATAGAATTAACTTATTAAGGACCATAGTTCTAAACATATGGTAGTCTAGTCTCACTTTTTGATGAAGAATTATAATCTTTGCATGAAACTTGTAAGGCTTTCTTCTTTTATTTCACATTGGGAAGAAAATTGCAAGAATAAATATAATCAAGAAGTTTCTTTTGAATTACACTCGAGCTTGACAAAGATTAAAAGGGAATAACAGGTTTTTATACTAGTGCCTTTCAAGCTGCGAAGATTATCAGTGACGAGTCTCTGGTCTGAGAACTGTGATCAAGTATTGAGACATCCATGAGTTCGAACTTATTTACATCCTTTTATAAGGCAACATCAAGGCTATTGGAGACATGCTTCGTAATTTTGAACTATGAAGGGTCAAGTGATGAGGACGACATCGAACAGACACTTCTTGAATGGTAATCGATATTCTTTTGATATATTCAATAAAGTATCATCAACAATAATGAAATCTGGCGACAGTTATTGTTTATTTAAATAAAATAAAAATTAAAACAGTAGAGGAATTATATTTGGGTATTTCTTCTTTGTTAGCATGAGGCTTCTAAAAGAAATGGCATTTCCTCATAGTTTCAACTTCATTCTCTTTTATTCAGCATTTACAGTTACAGGCTTACCAGTGTAACCAGTCAACCGCGTGTCGTGAACATAATCACTAGGCTGCTGCGTCTAGTGAAACTTGAGCTTCTACCCAACTCTCCCGAACTTCCTAACAATGGTACGTGAACTTTTAAACAACCTCATTTGATGTCTTCTAAAGGGGCTGATGCAGTTCAATGGACAAAATCAAATCAAATCTAATTTTTGGCTAAATTATTCTTTATACTTTTCACAACCTCACAAAATTGGCCTTAAGCAAACGGAAAATTATGATAGCACGTTCATTTTAGTTCACATCCTATGGTAATCAAAACTTAAACTTTCTTGTCTCAGAAAGATAAATAGCTAGTATGTCTTCATTTAAAATGTAAAGCTTTTTCTTTTAATGCCCTAATACTTGAAAACTTTTCATGACGCTAATGTACATGTAATAAAAGTTGGCATGTATTACACCCAAATCAAACAGTACTTATTGTAAAAATAATTGAACTCAGAACATACATTTTTAAGGAATTTCAATGGCGTTCATTAAAGAAATTGACATTGTAATGCTATCATGTTATCATAAAGCCATACCAACTTCTGTTTGGCCCGACCCTGTATTAAATCATTCATGCGTGTATGTAAATGTCTTAGGAAGAGTAGCATTATATATAAAATCATCACAAATTTTAGTTTTCTTAAAAGATAAATGACCTAGCTTTATAATTTGAGAATCTGTTTTGCATAGTTATTCTTACACATTGGGGCAACAAAAGAATTTTGAAAATCTTTAAATTAAAATTTTGTAATAAGTGTCACTATGTCCCATAATAGTCCAAAGTCCCATGTAAAATGTGATAGAATCTTAAATTCGTCTTACAGATGACCGTTCATACTTTACAGAAACATGATTTGATAGTTAATTTTATCCATAAATAATGTATATTTTGTGAAATTTTAGCTATATGACAGCAGTTTCTTGACAACTGTAGCTTGAATTTTCAAGTAACTTTCTTATTAGTGTTATGCAAAAATTTATTCCATTCCTGTAGTGTCGTTCAAGTGTTCTTGGATTCCCTACACCTTCTCACTTAAGCTCATTTTAATAAACAAAAGCGCAAGGGTCATCTCTCGGCCGTGGAGATTTTTCATCAAATGGATACACTTTTATTCATGTTTTTAATTCTTTCTTTGCTAAATAAACAGCAGATTAGTTGTAGACGATGTGAGCTTTCTTCATATGAAGCTCAAGATTTGCAGATGTCTATCTGTGGCAAAAGTTGGAGTTTCTTCAATAAAGATAGTTCTAAAATATTCTTTCATTAATAGAAGTGAATTAATTTTGTGTATTTGTAGAGACTTATTTAATTAATACCGCTGTTGAAAATCTGCAAATATCGTAAGATTCAACTGGGAACTTTACTTTATGACAGGTATTCATTCATCAGTGAGCAGTGAATTCATTTTCTTTGTTGGTCATAAACCAACACATGCACCTCATCAAGGTTTAACAAATTTTCATTTTTACAAGCAGCTCTAGTGTTTTATAATTTCAAAATTTGTTTTCAACAATATGTTTAAGGAGACGAACTTTAGGTTTTAAACATCTGTTTGGCAATTCATAAGGATTTTAATTACAGTTCAGGAAAACATTCTGGTTTCGATGCAAGGAATCTTTCAGTCATTGATTTACCTAGCGCAGAGATTAGTATTTACTCGATAATGTTTGTATGCGTTTGAGCAACCTTAGGAGGAAGTTCGTAGTCATGTTTTAATTTTACTTTCTGATAGACCCTTTTTCTTTCAAATTAATTTATAAATATCTTTGATTAAAGGACAACCAGGATTTTACCCTTTTAATTTGTCTAAACCTGAATATTCCTCCTTGGAAAGTGTAATTACGTACCTTCGAGCCACAAATTCAATTTAAGAGATATTTTTAAACTAAGTTCCTTTTATTTCAATCAAAAACCTTAGCAGACGATTATTCTGGAAGTTTTCAAAGTTTTATATCCAACTTGCAAATAACAAGTCTTAGCTCTAAAACGTTTTCTAAATGATGAAATGACCTTGCCTTTTAAACAACATCCAGCCCCAATTTGTGTGGCTATAACAATGAGATGTCGCAAATGATAAACTACTTTTAGTTTCTCCGTGAAAGTGAAATTAAATTTAAGTAATGGTCCCCAACAAAATGTTTCCATAATTGACACTTTAATCTAACTGTCTCCACAAGTTTCTTTTAGGCTGGGTAACAAAACTAGCGTTTATTCAGTGACGTAAAAGCTTTTCTTTTTAGTTGAAAAAAAAAGGTTCATTTCTTTTTACGGCAATAAAATAATCGAAGGTCGTAAAATCTGTTCAAACAGAGCAAAGGCGAGTGCCATTAAGATCCCGGTTGTTTTGGAAACGGTGAAACGAAAACTGTAGTCGAAATGAAATATGCGCATGCATTTCATGGCGTGATCACTGCAGACAGAGATTTTCCATGATTATTTCCAATATTTTCCTTATGATAATCACTTGAAAAAAATTTCAGGTAGCAAAATGTCGAAGAAATTCAGATTTTAACTTAACCCTGCGTTTTGAATAATTCGTAGAAAGTGTTGTCTGCCAGCAGTTGTGTTTCTAATAATATTGGCAACAGTTAATAATAAATTATCGAAATGTTGCTTCTAATTCATGATATGTTACGTGAAACTGAGAGTCTTTTTATATCTTCAAATCTTTGAAGAAAAATATGCTCTTAGAAATAAATTTTCATTTGTTGAAAGTTAATGTTAGGCACCATTCAAATGGTATTCAGAGTGTATTAATTAATAATATGAAATGACATTCCATACAAAGTTCTTGAACTTATGTATTTTAAAACGAATATTTTGTTTATCTATTTTATGGTATAGTCGAGATTATTTATTAAAATAAACCAGGTAAAATCTTCTGATAAATAGTTTTGCGTATGATACAACATTATCTTAAGTAAAGATCAAATTTAAGGTCAATTTTAATTTTGTTTGTAAAATCTTGGTGTATGTGAACCTATACTTTCACATTGCATTTTTAATTTGATGTATATTCAACAATGGGTGTAGCGTCCATTTTCGAATAAACCTGAATGTTTCGCATATAGACTCTTACGTTTTAGGTATTTATTCGGGTATTATTCAGGTTACTGAAAAATAGTCAACTAAATTGCAACCTATTTCAATTCAAAATTAATTCATGCTCCTTTAAAATAAACCAGTATTAAAATTTACGTACCAAGTCTAATTTTATTACTTCCTTTTATTCCTAAACTATTACTTTTATGACTTTATTATAACGCGCATCTGTAAATTTTGATCTTATTTTCATTGTTAGAAAAGTAGCGCGATACATAGTTCTGATATTTTAATTAATCATTCGGTTTTCTGTATGTGAATTAATCATTGTTCTGGTTAAGTATAACTTAATTTTATAAATGAACAACAATAAATAATTGCAAAATTTTAGTAACTTATCCATGTATAATTTCTCTAAAGGGTGAATTTCACAGCAAATGTATGATATTCTGTAATAGAACAAATAATAATAAGATGCCATTTATGAATTCTACTTTTTATTTCATAATGCGTAATTAGCAAATATAACCAGAGACAGGGTGGTTATGTACATAAAATTCTTGATATGCAAAAATGGTATGGTAAATGCGTATTTTCTCAAAACTATATAAGAATTTATACTCAAAATGATGAAAGAAATAGGTGAGAGCATTTAACACATTAATTTTCTGGTAATAAGTCTAAGAATCAGCAGTCAAAAATTATTTTAGTTATCTGGAATAAGAAAATTGATATCGTGCTTGATGAAAATCTAACCTGAAATCTGATATAATCTTACTGTGATTTAAATTTCATTGTTGAAGATAATCTGCCAATATTTTCAATACATAATAGTATCAAGACATGATCTCTAAATCTCAATCAGAGCTTTAATTCAGCATAATAAACATGCAGTTATTTCTCAGCATAAACAAAATATAGTATTAGAGATTTTTAAGGACGTTATGCATTTAGACGTCAAAAGGTTGTTCGCTTATCAAACAATTAAGAGATTTTGATTGTAGAAACCCAACAAGACAACAATTGTTCTTAGGAGGTTAGAAGAACTCATGAACTTCATGATATACCTCTACCAGTAGTCCACGGACTTTTTGTTCTCATTTAAAACATATGTGAGCATTGCAGCTTCAAAGTGACAAAATATTCATTGAGACAGTTATTAATTTGAATCCGTCATCATAAAATCTATCTCTTAATTCACTTTGCAGATAAACTTGAAAATGAATGGTCATTCAAGAGGTGCATGCTGCTGCATTGTGTCTTATAAAATTAGTTTGAATAATTTTTAGAATGTACATTATTATCTTATTAATTTTCAAATGTCTCAAACTCGTCTTTCTAAACCACAGTTACACAGATGATAAAATATGTAAAACACATTCTCTGATAATATTGAGCGATGTTGCAAATTTATGAAAAACGTGTCTGCAATTTTCGAATATAATAAATATAGAAATACATATATTTTTAATTTAAATTATAAAAACAATTGTCGAAACAATACTTTGTGAAAAACCAATACTTAATATCGTACAATAATTTTAGTAATGCACACTATACCATTTTCCTTCTGTAATATAAAGCTAAGAGAAATAAGATAATGAACTCTAAAATGAGTACACGAAACTCATTTAAAATATCAATATTAAAATTATTATTCGTAAAACTTTGAAGGTTTACTTAAAAAGGATTTTCAATGTACATTGAAAAATTACATTACTGATATATGCAAAATTAGTTCACCAAGATACTAATTTCCGTTCGTTAATTATAACTGAAAAATTGATCGATTAAACTCTTTTAAACAATAATAATTCTTTATTTTGAGATTTATTACTTATATTTCCTATAAGGTTTAAATTAATAGTTGATATTTTAGGACATTTAGTAACAATGGTTTTAAAAATTTGATAATTTTTGCCGCTTTCAATAAATTAGGTGCTGTTTAATTGCCAGCTTTTTAGGCAAACGATTTATCAAGAAATTGGAAAATAGATTATTAATAATCAATTATGTTTGTTTTAACATAATACATTTGCATCAGATAGGTTCATTTTTCAATAAAATTTTCTTCGTTTGTCAATTATTCCTCTTAATTTCTTGGTACTTGGAAAACAATTGAAAGAACCAAATGTTGAAACGCTATCATTTTATGTATATAACACTTGTAATACCTATGAAAATTTGAAATTAATTTATTGTTAAAATTCTAAAAGTATATATAGATAAGGTGCTGTTTGTAAAATACAACATATGAAGAGGTGAAATGAAATTTAATGAAAAACGACTTGTATTAGTACAAATAAATGAGAATTTTCAAAGCAAAAACAATATTAAGTGTCTGAAATCAGTATTTAGATTGTAGCCACCACGCGCCTGAGGGCTGCTATACGATTTGGGAAACAGATTTTGAATATGCTTGTGGAAGAGATTCCATAATGTTAGCGTATGCACACAGCAAAAGGATTCATCTTTTGAATCACCGGGACGCGGATCACGAACTGCAGGAACAACCAACCAAATACCACAGGTGCTCAATCAGAGACATATCCGGCAGATAAGAAAGGTCAAGGGATGCATGTGCATTGTCACCTGCTGAAAGAAAGCTATAGAGTCCTTGAAGAGACAGGCTTCGAGCTGTAATTACAGGCAGCACTTGTTCCTATTAATTACCCTCAATTCATAAGTGGACCGTCCTGATACAGAATCTTTATATAACTCAGGTGTTCTGTCACTATGTCGCTAGATAACGCACTAATACAGCGTTCATCGTCTAACACAAATACGACCGTATGGTCCTAAATTGAAACATGATTCATCTAAATACAACTTAGGTGCTGCGATCAAACGCCCAGCTCTGTGCTAATGACTTATTACTACTTAAACCGTTGATGATTTGCCGATAGAGGAATCCTGTACTAAAGTTATCCTGTATAGACTGATAATCTCCCCATTCAAGCTCCGTAAATTGTGGAATTTTCTTATTTCGTCGTGGTGGCATACTTAGAGTTTCACCTAATCTTCTTTCAAATAATCGTTAACTATTTTCCCAACGTCCCTGCACAGCCCTCTAGTTATACGCTTTTAGCATGCATCAGTTCAGTGCGTTGCATAAATACGTATGCAGATGGCTCTGAAACTTTACTATTTTTAACATCCTATAATCATTTGCTGCAATTGTTTAAATTTCAGGTGGAACTGCTTCAAGATGTTGCATTTTTATAAACAGAACATCTAAATGTGAGCTTTGGAATGTATCAGAAGAGTGATTTAAACTGCTGAAGAAATAATATCATGCCTTCCTCCTTGGCGAGGATTTCCATTGATTTCGATAAAGATAAGAGCATTAAGAGATAAGTACAAATTTTAAATTCTAAAGCAATTTGAATTTTGTCTCTGGCTAAAACTTTTACTAGGAGAAGGCTAGGTATGGTAAACATTGATGCGATGTTTCATAGTTCGTAAATCGTATAAACGACGTTCATACAATACTTTGGATTACCAATAGCTTCTGTGGTCATGATGATTAATAATGGCAACATCAATGTAAGAACTATCAAAGTGATGTTATTGTGAAATGGAAATCGACTCTTAACAATGTACTTCTGTTGTGTGAAACAACATATGTTATGTATATAACATAATTGATTAATATATAATCAAAATTCTCTGAAGAGATTGAATAAACATAATTCCCCTTGTATATTATTTTACCGAATCATCAATATGAAAATATTATCAGAATAAAGAAAATGCATGAAGGGTTCATGTGTATGCGATTTATTTACCTATTGACTACTTCAGGGTCGGCATTCTATCGCCATGCCACATGTAGCACAACAACAGTTCTCAGTGGCACTCTGCTTTTCTCAACAAATTTGTCAATGTTGAATATAAATGAGTTGAGAATAAATTTGTGTGGACCATATTTGTGTGTGACGAGCACATTCAAATTACGAACGTTTGCAGGAATACGAAAAATCTGAAAGATAACTTCTGAATAAATTTACAACTATTTTGAAATAGATAATGTTACTGAAGATTTAGTGTTTGAAGACAAAGTGCAAAGCCAACTCGGCTCCTTTTAGTCCTGCATAACTAATTAAAATCATTCTTTATATGAAAAAAAATTAATTGTTTAAAATTAATGCAAAGAAATTAATTGTTTTTATTTAACATATAGTGAAGGAAAATACTTATATTTTATACGTTGTCTATTTTTATTTTAGAAATATGTTTTGAGCTATAGAAGTGTAATATGCATTGCAACAGATAAACTTTTCTCCCTGGGATAAAAGGTCACGTCTTCCAGCGACATTTCGGAAAAGAATACCATTCATACTTTGTAAATTTAAAAAGAGTGCTATTACAGTTTGCCTAGATTTCTAAAGTCTCTTTTCAATAGAACTAACAATTTATGATTCTGCAGATTAGAATTCTCGATTTTGAGCTAGCAATAAAAACACGCATAGACAACATAAAAGAATATTCTAACTTCAAATGTAAGTAATATAGTTTTGATACCACCAAAAACACTTTTGATAAAGAAACCAAAAATAGAAACAGACTGTTAAAATGCACAACATGTTAAGCTAATAAAAATAATATAAAACAATTAAATATTCCGAAAATACATGATGGGAAAAATCCCAAAGCAAGAAAGACTTTGTAATTGAATAAACGAAAATTTGTTGAGTTGTTTATAGAGGTGAATCCAGAACATTAGTTTCATGATAACTGTGGTCAAAGTTAGCAAATGAAACAAAAATAGAGATGGCAGGCATTAAGGTAAATTTATTTTCTGCGTAAGTACCAAGTACATTAAGATTTGTCATACCATGATAAACTTCAAAATCATCCAGGAAAATCAGGGCTTTGCTTGCTGAAATGTTTAGCGACTAGCAGCTTCAGCGTTGCTTGTTGCGAGATTCTTCTTCAATGCAAGCGCAGTTGAAAGTCCTTAGTGCCGATAACAGGACTTTATGGTGGATCGTATGAGCTCTCCAATAATTTCAATATGATTTTGCATTACCGTGTTGTGTTGTCGCCAGTGTGTCTTCATTGTCCATCAACAAGTGTCGAGGAAAACCCAGGTCACTTTTTCCGAATCCATCTGCTTGGCCGAATCCATCTGCAACCACTACCGGTGTCTTGCGCGTTCACCTGGAGTTTCGTCTTCGCCCACAGCCGTTAAACGCTTCTAACGCGTGCAAAGCTCTGATTTTTCTAGAAGGTGTTTTTGAAGCTCATCAAGCGGTATGATAAATGTCTCAATGCACTTGGTGCTTATTTAGAAAAATAAAGTTATGCCTTATCTTTAATGTCTCATTCTATGCTTCGACTTTCATGTACAACTCTAACCACAGTTGAGAGGGGAAACTAATTTTCCAACTCACCCTCGAATATCTGAAAGATGACATTAATTCAAATTTCTGATATCTGTATCAGAAGGATGTGGATGAGGATTTGTTACGTGCTTTCTCTTTGCCACCAACACCATAGGTTCAGAAATGTTCAAGTCACTGGATAGGTCCTTTGTGTCGGCATGTGCACTGATGCAGATGCAGACATAACTGGGCGTATTTCTGGTTTAACTGCGCGGATTAAAGAGGTTGCAACTGAGAGTGAATCCAGAATTGTCTCATTCATAGAGAAGTGCTCGCAAGCCGAAAAATATCACCGGAATTTAATAGCGTATAGATTGATGTCGTTAAAGTTATTAATCACATGAAAGCCCACTCCCTTAACTCACACCTGTTTGAGTAATGTGTGAGGAGATCGACGCAGAGTATAGATGTCTTCTCTTATACACATAAATAAGATGGTTATCTAGAGGAAAATCACTAATCAGAGTATTTGAATTACAAAGATTTCTCAAAGAAAAGAAGTCACCGTTGGCAGCACATTTCAGTGACAAGGTATGGGTTGCAAAACTGGCTTACCTTTGGGGCATATTCAGCCTACTCAATGAACACAATCAGCGCCTTCAAGGGAGAAGGATGATTTTCAGGCATAATCGTGAACTTTAGTCGAGACTGAATCTGAACATTCGTTCTGCCAGTTGATGCACGACACCTGTCTTTGCTTTTAAGAGTTTGAGAGCTACTTCCCAACTACAAAATACCCACGAACTAGTAAGGAAAGGATACGCGACCCATTTGTCAACAAATCAAGGTGAATATAGCATGTTTCTGGTAGAAGAATAACTGCAGGAGATTGCAAATGATGGTGGACTTAAACCTGCGTTTGAGACAACAACCAGTGTTCTGGATTAAAGTCATTATGAAGTCCCTGAGACTATCACCACATCACTTAAATCTCTATTGCCGCTTTCGACAACCTATATGTGTGAAATGGGGTTTTCTGCAGTGACAGCGACCAAAACGAAACAATGTAATAAATTGGACATAAAACACACTACTTGTGCCATTGTCTCTTATTACCCCCAGATGGAACTATCTCATTGCAAAGAAATAAACTCATGGTTTAATTGATTTTACTTCCTCGTGAGTTAAAATGCTAAATAAGTTTATGTTTGCTTTTGGGTGTGACTGTATTGTACTTTATAATGAGAATTTTGTAACTTTATTTTTAAATATAAATAAATTAAAATTATTAAATCAAAATAATCTAAGATATAGCAATCAGTTCCAACCCCCCCCCCCCGGGTCGTGGTATAATTATCAAACATTGACCAGTCTACGGCAATAACCAGATTGGAGTACATTGATCGAACTAATTGATTGAATTTAACTAAATTGTAAGTACACAACACGTAAGAAAACATGCTGTTACTCAATTAAGAGTCCAATTTCTACTATCCCTTTAAAAATCATCTTTGTTTCTCTTCGATTTGTTCATATTTACTCAGAAAGAAATTCGCAAATATTCCAAAAATAAATAATTACTTTACAGTTCAATATACAAGAATTCCATCACTTTAGAATGAATTGTCAAGTAATCCTTAATAATTTCTTTTATTTTAAGAATTAGAGAGCATTATTAGCAATGTAAGGTTCGAAGCATATACTTCTTTCTCTTTTAAGATCACTTCAGTTAAAATACCAATAACTATTTCAGAAGAAATTTTAATGATAAGATTAATTATATACGAACTTTGCACACACAATATTTGCATGACGTATTAAGCAAGCTTATCTCTGAAATGAATTCATCTGTATTCCAATGCGGGTACCATATCAATTTGATATAATCTCGGGATTCATTTCATTCTAAAGACATAAATCTCTCTCCATATAATAAACAGAAATTATTTTACGTTTTAGATAGCTCTGGGAAAGTGGCGTTTGACTTTTGATTTCAAATCCTACTTAATATTTATCAGAAATCAGAAGTTTGTATTAAAAGGATTTAAATATTTATATTTATTTTGTTAATTCTATACTTGGAATTCGTATGGTTTTATTCAGATTAAACTTTCTCTTTAATTTTAAGGAAGATAAACTTAGAGAATATTTGCTAAAATTCCCATGTATTCATCTAAACAAATAATTCTAATAATTATTTAGCGAATTTTTTCAAATATTTTCTATAATTTGTGAAATATTTTCAAATAAAATGTTAAGTATTTGAATATATCGTTCATTTTTTTTCGATCAATCAATTTAATAGCAAATTGATTGACTCTTAATGTATAATTGTTGAAATATTTAAAAAGGAGAATTAAATATTTTTTAAAAAATTGTTTTCCCTTCCTAAAATCTTTCCAATTAGTATGTTTTAAATTATCCCACATTATTGATGTATTCTGAAGTTGTTTTAATAAATCTTTAAGACCAATTTAGTAGTAGCAACATTTTTTTTTACCTTCGTTTACTTATTAAATGAGAAACTAAAATAGACTTAAAATTAAAATAATAATAATAATTAAATAAAAAAGAATACCATCTGTTGGTTTTACTCACTTTTATATTGCTATCTGATGAACCCGAAGCTACGAAATCTCCGTATGGATGAAAATCAACGCACTTTACATTTCCTTTGTGACCCAGCAAAGTTCGAATAACTGAAATGTAAAATAAATAAATAATTGTATAACTAGCTAAAAGGTGAATGCAAAATTTTGTCTTATTACCTACTTTAAATCACTGTCAATAGAATATTTTATTATAAATTGCCATTTTTTAAAAAATTTTAATCCAAATTATAACAGTACTTATTTTATTAATATACAACTTTATATATTTAAAAAAGATTTTATTTGGAAGAAAAACTTTATCAGCTTTATCACTAACGAAATATTTAATTAAAAATGCTGCATTTTTGAAAAAGATAGTTAATGTCAAGAAATTATGAAAAAAGTGCAGTACATCTATAAATTAATTATCCAAATAACTGACTGGAATATGCCAGGAACCATTCCTAACGTATATCTGTCATAACACACTTTTTATTGAAACAACTTACATATTCTTAAATACATTTTAGATTTTTTTTTCAATTGTTCACCAGAAAAACTGGAGAAAAAGGCAGATAAATATTCTCTAATTTATAGCCACGTTATATATTAGTACTAATCGTATAGTTAAAAAAATTCTTTTACATTTTGTATACATGTGGAATTTTATTAAAGTGAGTATAAGTCTGGAATATTTTAAAGTAAAAACAAATCTACTCGGCTCTTTTTGAAGATTTTAAAATAAATTATGTAGAGA
The DNA here is from genome assembly GCA_019973975.1 of Trichonephila clavata. Taxonomy (NCBI): domain Eukaryota; kingdom Metazoa; phylum Arthropoda; class Arachnida; order Araneae; family Nephilidae; genus Trichonephila; species Trichonephila clavata. The sequence continues at coordinate 29,251 of BMAO01015841.1, forward strand.
TTTTTTATAACTTTAAAAACATATTACTTTAAGAAATGTTAATAATTTGAAAATAACTATTGTTGATTACATTTAACTAAAATAGTTGAATGTGATGGACCAAATACTTTTGTATTTGGTATGCTCTCCATTTTTTTCATAAGATTCTGTATCCAAAATTTCATACGAATTTCTCTAAGAGTTCAAGAGATATTCATAACCTAATTTAATGTTAAGAAATAACGTTGCTTAAGGGACCATACACTAGATTAAAAATCTTAATTATTGGGCCAATTATCGCGTGGTGTAAGGTACAAAAAATAGCATGAATCACTTGTGCAATGTGTGTATAGTATATAGACATATTTCCAGATTTTCAAAAATATCTACAGGATTAAACGCTGGATATGAATGAAATTTGGAACATTGGTTTTTTTCTGTCCGGAAGTTAATGGACAATTCGGTTCCGTATGGGAAAAATATTTCATAGAAATTCATTATCTTGGATGAGTTAATTTTTTAAAAAAAACTATTCCATTTGAGAAATTAATATTGTTACCAATTATGTATAGATATGATAAAAATTACGAGTTACAATACAGATACACTATTTTTAATTGATAATAATAATTTTTAAGAAAATATTGGAGATAAATTTTGTTATTTTTGCGGGGACCTAAAATGTTATTTTTTTCACAAAAAAAAAATAAATAAATAAATAAAAAAAAATAACAAAGAAATTTTGAAGCCCTGAAAGGCTTTTGCTTGATAATTTTCAAAAAGCTCCTTTATTCTTTATTACATGCTAAATTCATGAAAATAATTTGTTTTTATTTTGTCGGTACTTGTTTAAATTATTTTTAGTATTTGCAATCATTTCTAACTAAAAAAAAAAGGTAAAATAACTTTTTTTTTTTAAAGCCAGTTCCTACTTCGTTAGAAAAAAGTACTGGTGCCGTCTGTTTCAGCCAGTAGTAACTTCGACAGAAATAATTTTAAATTTAAAAAATGAATTTTATTTTTTTAATTTTAAAATTAAAAAATAAAATTTAATTATGTAAATTAATATTTGAGAAATTTAGAAATATTAGAAAATCGACAGTGACATGCTGCCTGATTATGGGGCACGTAAAAGACATTTGAGCGTATGATTGGCTTGGGTACTCTGGACAAAATTAATTTCTAAGTACGGTTTCGCATCGCCAGGGCCTAGATGCCTCTCTCTGGAGTGGAAACTGGAGGTCAAAATTACCTGCGGTTATTGGTGTCCGCCTATATGGTACCACAATAAAAAGAGATACCAGCTTTCGGTAGAAGTACTAGGTCTGTAATGGTAAAAAACCTATCTGAAGCCCATTAGAACTAAAAAAAATATTTGAGAAAACTGTAAACTGTATTAACATCAAGTGTCATCCACTACAAGTTTTAAAACATGTATATAACGTTGAATCGATGAATAGAAAGTATTTTATTAACGATTTAAAATTTTAACAATATATATATATATATATATATATATACTAGCTGACCCGGCCAAGCGTTGCTGTGGCTTTGTTTTTATACGTTAGTTCAATATTATTCTAAACTATTCAATGCAGTCAAATTAATCTTCGTTTATAATTGTGGAGGGTTGAAATAAAGTATAAGATAGCAAATTATTTTAATTTTGCATTTCATTCATCTCCTACTTGAGTGTAGTATAATGCAGGAATTACTAACGAAGTCGTTAAGTAACAACATATGAAGGATTAATTTTATAAATGAGGTAAATAAAGTTGATTATTTGCAATTTTTAAAATTATTTTATCATTTTAAAGTATAACAAATAATAATTTTATACAACTAATCGCTAATCGGTGCACAATATTTTTCCGTAACCCGTATTTTGCTAACTCAAATAGATTCAACGGTCTCCGCACACGTGATCATGTAACATCTAGTTGCCCATTCGTGAAACATGGATTTTCTAAGTCCAAGTATCAAATGAATATTGTTCGGGTTTCAGATTCATTTATGGTCATCGCGAAAGCCAAACGAATCGGAATTGAAGAATTTTGAATGGTATTAGATATTCTGACGGTATCAGTGGAATACGCGTGGCAACAAATTCCGTAGTAGCAGAAACGAATTTTCGTTCAAACTTTGCAGTCAAAATGTTTGCTTCAAGAAGTTCCCGGTATAATCTTTTGATGATAAACGTGCACCGTTGCATTATCTAGGTGAATTTAAGTTACGCAGATAAAAACCAGGGAACCAACTGAAGATTATGTGGTGAAATTCCTGATATATCTAGAGAATTCAAAAACTTGGTTGAAAAATTTACGGTTTTGTTTTTATCAACAATAGTTTCGATTGACTTAAAAAACGTTGGATCAACTGGCAACAAACTTGTGTCTGAAAGTTTATTTCATCACAATATCAACATTTTTTCTGATTAAGTAACAGGATTACAGAGGCAATAATTATCAAGATAATTATACAGTATATCCGGAAAGACACTCTCAATCAGTTCCTTTTTGCCTAAAGAACATTACAGAAATTGTCTGGGTATTTCATGCATTGGGTATTTATGTATTGGGATGAAGTTCTACTTCACCGTTTCCGATATTCAGCAGTTTGTTAGGTTATTTGTTCAGATTGATCATTTTGCAAATGTACTCGAGTGTTTATGGTCAGTCGAAGTGTTTCCACATTTCACCATCAAAACGGTTGTTTTAAACAGGCGTTAATCTCATGAGCAAAAGTAGAGCGTGTAATGTCGGTTAATACCTGTCGGAATTCATCAGACACTAATACAGCAACAACACCGAATACTCTCTCGTTGCCATTTAAATCTTGCAAAGCTCTATGTAATGCTCTGAGTGAATGTTTATCGTTCATGGTACAATTATCCCTGATCATGACAATTCATTTGCAATACTGTAGCCAATCCAATCTTTTTTTTCAATGGTACATATTGCATATTGTATTTTATGAATGTCCAATGGCAGCTGATGCGGAATATGCAGTGTTTTCGCCATGTAACACAGTGACAACAATGTCCGAAGATGCAATTTCCTATTGCAATCATATTTTCGTACGACTGCACCTGAAAGAGTAGTTGCTACAGGGAATGAAAATCCGGAGGTGAAACTCGAACACAAAGCCATTTGACCTTATTCCAGAAATATCCAGAAAATTTACCGAAGCTTTTGAAATCCGTATCCAGGTTCTCGTTCCCACCCCTAGAATTACTTGATGCCCACTTTTGACGCCCTTGCTCCTGTAAGTTCAGTCTCTGAAGGGGGACATTACGATCGGTCGGCATTATCCGGCACAGTTACGAGAGTTTCTAAAATCCGATTTGACATTATTATTGTTTCCCATCCAGAAAAACACCAGGAAAGCATTTCCCTCTCCTCAAGAATTAAATCAAGTTTTTTCCACAGTTCGTGCAAAATACTTTCGTCTGGCATTATTTGACGTAGATATGAGATTATATTGAATTGGATCGAGAATATATATATTCGGATCGCCAGTTTCGAAATACAATTAAGATCCACTTTTTCGTCTCCATGTCTGCAGTGGCCGCGGTAGCGAAGTGGTCAAGGCATCGGATCATGGCTAGCGTGTCATGAATTTGAGCCCAGTACCACTGAAAACCCGCCGTGTAGGGGAGCGATTCATGTCAAATCTGTCGAGAGCTCAAACGTCCTCCCTTTGGTGTGGTGTGGTAGTTAGGAGAGGGCGTGCCAGCTCAGGTGTCGTCCGCGGCACTTGAGCATGGTTCAAAATTACGCGGTCAGTCGCCAAAAGCCCTCATGTAGCTGAAAAGTGCGACGTTAATATTCACTCACTCACTCACTTAACGTCGGTAAGATAGGCTGGTACTGCTGTTCGAGAATATTCCGATCCCCTGGCATTATCTGTCAAAAATACAGGAATTTCTATATTTCGATTTCAGACTCGCTTAAACCATCTCAAATTACACCAAGAATACACTTTTCCCACGCCAAGACTTTAAGGTGTGCTCCTGTCCCAGTTTGCGTAAAAGACGGTCATCCTGAATTATCCGGCTAAGTTACTGTTATTTCTCAGATTGAATATCAGATTCATATTATCCGTTTTGAAATACACAATGACAATGTTTTCATGATCCAAGACTTTTAAGGCAAGTCCCTGCTACGGTGTGTCTAAAATACGGTCGACTGGTATTATCCGGCAAAGTTATCGAAACTCCAAAAATTCAATTTTAGATTCAGCGCAAGAAAGTTCAGTTGCTAGAGATAATGAAAATCCGGACGCGGAACTCGAATCATTTGACTTTTCTCCTAATTAAGACAGTATTCGGCAAGTTTAGTGGAGTTTCTGAAATATAATTTCAAATTATCGTTTCCCGTCCCTAGATGCAACTGGAAATTACTTTTGTTCCCCTGAGCTGGCAAGTTCAGTCCCTGGAAGAGGCATTAGGGACGTCCGGCATTATCTGGTAAAGTTACAGGAATTTCTAAAATTCAATTTCAAACTCTCGTTCACCATCCCGAATTACAATAGAAACGGACTTTTCCCGCACCAAGAATTTAAGGGTAAGCTCCTGCCGCGGTTTGTGTAGTAAATGGTCGTCTTTAATTATCCGGCAAAGTTACAGTCATTTCTCAGACTGGATATCAGATTTGGATTATCCATTTTGAAGTACGCCAGGGTCTAAGATTTCACGATTCAAGGCTTTTAATGTAAGTCCCTGTTATGGTGTGTCTAAAATACGGTAGGCGGCTTTATCCGGCAAAGTTACGGTTATTTTTGGAAACCGACTCGAAAATCGGATTCCACACCCCGAAATACACCAGGCACTTAATTTTCGTGCATTTTGGTTTGTAATATCTGCTTCCACAGACACATGAGCATTGCCACATTTTGCGATTATTCCCTTACGGGAATCTGGCAACGATTTTTTCGGATTCTTCACATTTCCGGCAATAAAAAAATTATGGCGTGATTAATTGAAATAAAAACCATCCTATGTTCTAAGTTGAACGAAATGACACACAGTACGCAAAATTATATTATGATCGGTTGAGTAGTTTCGGAGTCCATTGCGGGACAAACACTGTGTGTGTGACACGTATATTTTATATATAAAGATATATATACTATAAACATTTTACTAAATGCTGTTTAATTCAATAATACTCAATTAATTTTATTAATAGATATTTGAATAAAGAAATTCTAAATAATAAGGATTAAATTTCCATAGTTTTTTATTAGGTTATTATTATAAATTTATTATTCTTCCTAGATAGATAGTATACCTCCAAATTCTAATTTTTGATAAAATTACTCGTTCTATTAATTTTTTTAAATTTAATTTAATTTATTATATTTTTTGAAATCATATAATCTTATTATCCCTATGATAATGGTAGTATGTTTACAATTCTAAATTTATTATTTCTATTCTTTTCATAGTTTTGCTAAGTGCTACTTTTCAAGTATTGCTACGCTTTTGAATTTGTATTTGGTTCCAGAATCTGGAAATAACTTGTTTATTGTTCTCAGATTTAGCACGGGCTCTGCATTTTTGAATGCAATGTTTAGGTAAGTTAACTTTTTCTCATAATGGATTTAGATTTCCTATCCATTATTTTCAATAGGTTTTTGCTCAGTATTATTAATAGTAAGGGGGAAGGTTGGCTGGCCTCAAAACATGTTCAACCCCTCTTTTATATAAATTATTTAATATTTAAGCTGTTCTAAGTCAGCAATGTTTATAATACTGTAGCATCCACTTTTATATTTTTTAAATTTTTCTTATTTCCATTTAAAATTTATTGTATGTTTATCTTACAAATTCAATTCTTTTCAGTTTGATCATGTTTATTTATCTCTGTCTTGTAGAGAAATGTTGATTATATATATTTATATATATGGAGAGAATGAACTAATAGTAGGAATCGGAAAAGGAAATTTTTTAGAGGGTATAAAGATACATAATACGGTAAACATAAATAAACGCCATCGCTGTATAAAATCAATGTACGGTATCTGGAAAATATTAAAAATAATGGGTTGCAATTAAATAAAAATGATCTTAAAATAAGAAGTGTTGTTGCATATTAGAAAATATTATATTTTTTAAAGTATGCATATTAAAGTACATCGATTATATAATAAGGTTCTCGTCTACTAATCTTTTTAATAAGAATATTTTTTTCGTTTTGTTTTACCTATTATGAGTGAAGAATAATGCTTGATTCAGTACATACATATTCTGGCAATAAAAATAGATCAAGTTATAAATTTTCTGAAACAGAAGCGTTTTATGACAAAACGGATAATCTCTGAAAATCCAGACTTCAGTTAAAAGCATTCCCTTCTAAACGAATAACAGCCTTTACATATAAGAAAAGAAAATAAAAGTTTTCTTCTAGGGCGTGTTTTATGTATTTTTCTTTCATTTTATGCGAAACCCATGAAGTCCGCGGACGCAAATTATTGCATGTATTTTCTATTTTACGACTCAAGAGAGATGATGGTGTGTACAGGTATTTATGACCTTGCATATTGTGGGAACTAGTGACATTTATTTCTTTCACCTGTTTGGCAATAATATCGGATTCAAAAAGAAATGTCTCAGCAATAGAGTGAAGTGTTTCTGCTGTGTATGTATACACGCACACATTTTTTATTCCCCAGAGAATTTAAAATGAAATAAATCAGGTAACTATATGTATTTCCCCTCCCAGACGTTTTAGAGTTTGTTTTTGCATTTCAACTAAAAATTGTACAATAAACCAGAAATTTCTGATATTTGAACTGATAGGGTAAGTTGGCGCAAACTGTTGAATAGAATTTGAAGATGTTTTTGAAATTTTATGCTATCATTTTTCAAAGAACACAAATTCAATAACCTAAGTTAAGAAATGCATTATTTACCAAATATTTGAAGCAATAAAAAGGTAGACGAGATACTAGAATAATTAACAATAAGTCGAATCACTTACATCCAGACAATATACATTCTAGTTCAAATCGTTCTAATACAAATTAACGCTTAATTGACAAAATCGTCAATCTTAATATTAACCAAATAAGTTACGAAGTTCTCTCGCTTACCTAATCAATCACTGCTATCCGTTAGCAGTCTAACCTCTCTCTGCTAACTCGAAAGTTAAATCATTATATGCAAGTCTTAATTTACATCAACACATCTTCTTTGGAGGAGGAAAGTTTTCAATAGAATAAATTTTAAAGACCCAATATTCCCAAGAAAACTATTAGTAAGAAGAATGCGAATAGAAATACTACAGCAGTCTTAAGCTATATCCACTCGCTTGCAGCTTTCTTGATGATACATATGTGGAATCGTTTAGGAAGGTGTTTTCACAGGTTAAATATTTTTTTGTCTTCATGAAGTGTTACCAAATCTAAACCATTGGTGAGATCTATCATTCATTCTCAGTCAATATACATGAAACCAATATCATTGCACATGTTTTATGTATGAACGTTGTAAACACAGACACGCAAATGCAATTTAGTTTTTGGTGATCCTCAAACAAAACTCCATATTCATATAAAACATATTTCTGTATATTAAAAAGAAAATATAAAATGTATAATACAAATTGGAAGCTTACATATGTCTTATTTATGTCCATAAATATTCAAGTTCACTACTTTCTTTACCTTTTTTTAAAAAAAGACTACAACATATCCTCCGAAGAGTCACACTATTTTGTAAAAGTTGCTGTTTTCATTAAGCATAAAATGAAGTTTACTTGGTTTGTTTCAGTCCTATAGCTGATAATATACAGGAGTTATATAGGAACCTAAGACCACCAAGTGTATACGAAATAGCACCAATATACATAAAACATAAATTTCTAAAAATGATCAACAGAATTTTTAGAACAGTGTAGTCTTTATTGACATTATCAAACACTTTGACTTTTAGACACTTATAAGGTCCTAACTTCTGTTTTATGAAGTATGTTATGGTATGCATGTGTGCATTATTCTGTTTTTCTTCTTCTTCATATTCCTACGTAGCCGAAACTTGTTTACGTTAAATAATTAAAACTTGTCAAAATTGAAGTAATTTATTTTCCAATAATTTATAGAATATAAAACAAGTTCTTATGGCACTTTAATTTATTATCAATATGTTGATTTTTTTTTATAATTGAAGCATTTTTATATTGGAATAATATAAAATAATAATCTTACTTTTGGCAGCTTCTAGGTCCCATATTTTCAAAGCTCCACTTGACGACCCTGCGCAGACGATATCTTCGCACTGTCCGAATTTTACACATTCTATTGTAGAAGTATGTCCACTCAGACTCTGAAACGAAGGACAATGAATTTGAATCTTTTCTCGCACACGAATTGTACACAAACGATATTAAAATTAATAATGAAAGAAAAGAAATAATATATGCTTACACCGATGTTTTGACTGGGAATTCTAAACCTATAATGTGAGAATACATAGGTGTTTGTATCGTCTATGAGATTCCCGTTGGCATGGAGTCAAAAATGGTTTCTCAAGTTTCTTTAACTTCGGATAAATTTTTGTTGTGGAAAAAACAATACAAATACATTTAAAATTCCATTGTAATTTTACATTATACTTTGTTCAAATTGAGTTGATTGAATGATTTGACTGTCCCATGCTTCAATTCCTCATTTTAAAAATGTCCGGATTATTTATTTTAGCTCAGTCATCAATAAATACGCATGTGTTAGAAATTACTTAATAAAAAAAGTTAGCTTATATGAATTAAATTCCGTTTTGCTTTGAATTCATCAGAAACAGATATTTAATAAATTGATTTGCAATAAGATATGTCGACGTCTGATAACTGAGCTTTCCCATAAGATTTAATTTCCTCAATTACATTACCCACTTCCTGCACTTCTCTTTATGATAAATGCGCATCATATTATGAAGTACAATGTGCATATCTATTTATTCATGTAGTGGAATATACACTGCTGGCTACACAAAATGCAACAAAAAGAAGAACCAGTGATATCACAGTGATATTTATTTGCCAGATAATAAGTTGTTGTTATGACGTGTGATGATGACAAAATCAATAGTTAGTGTAACTGCCATTGTTGGCTATAACCGCTGCCACGCGCCTCCGCGTAGAAACAAAGAGGCTTTGGATGTATCCTTGGGGTACAGCTGTCCATGTGGCTTCCACGTATTTCCAAAGTTGATCTCGCGTGGATGTGGGTGGTATATTCCGGACCAGTCGTTGTGCAAACATGGATCACAACTTTTCTATTGGTGATAGATCGAGAGAACAATCAGGCTAAAAAAGCAGTACAATCTGATGGATAAAGAACTCTTGAACATTGCGTGTCACGTGTGATCGCGCATTATCCTGTTTTTTAAAAATTTCTTCAATGCTGTTCGCAACAAAAATACATTACAAGATTCCAAACTTTCTCAATCAATTGATAATTATATTGAGCTTTCAGAGTTATAAAGAAACCATAAGCACTAACAAATATGCTCACTAAGTATTATTTATATGTATATGTGAAGTGAAAAAATAATTCACGATATCAATACGGAGCTGCTATTTGTGTACAAAAGTTTAATTCAAAAACTTAATATATATTGATTTTTTGTTTGAATTTCATATTTAACCATTTGAAAATGCCAATATTATCTGTGACTTTTAAAGATAACATTGAAAATTATTTTTTATTTTTCTTTAAATCTCTCCAAAATTAGCAATATTTAAATGTGCAAAAACGTATATTTCATTTGACTATAGTTGTGTCTTTAATGATGAACCGATTTACTTCGCGAATTCAGAAGTGAAGTTATTCATTACTATTAATATTAATGGTAAATATATGGAAAATATGAGACGACTACCATTCCACTTTTGATACGATTTTATAACTTTTTCTTAGAGTTACTTGAACGTAATTTTCTATACGAGAAATTATTAAGAAAAATAATTGAGATAACGAATTCTTTCTCAGTGGATGCAAGATTGAGCAATTGTAAATTGGAATTCAACACCTTAAGCTGTTTGCCTGTACAACATACTTGCTGCCGAAAGCTGGTCGCGACTGGTTTGCCAGTACGCGCCAGTGCTCCTCAAACATTCAATACTAGCGACCTAATTTTACAGCCTTATATAATGACAATGTATTGAATGCAATAATAATGTACTTTGATGCTAAGGCTACAATGTGACCTTAATTATAAACTATACGAAATATCATTTTAAGTTTTAAAAATTTTGCATATGTTGCTTTTAAGTAATAAATATTAAGCTACTTTTTTAGTATTTGGGTAGCTATTATGTTACTTTTCGTAGTTCAGAATGTATTCTGTTTTACTTCCTTTCAGTAAATTAATAATTTTTTTAGAATAATCTTTTATTTTCGAAATGGTCGCCTCCTCACATTAGGTTATCACGCCCCTAGTTTGAGAAAAACTGCAGTACGCTGTACGGGCACTTATATTTTCTTTCTATTTTTGATTTACACTTATCTTTAATTCTTATGGTGTGTTATTTAGTGCTGGTGTTTTGAAAGTTGATGTATTTTGTCTATGGTAATAAATTCCTTTGTATCCAGTATTTTTCTTTTCTTTTTTGTGGAATTAGGAATTAGTATAGTGGTTATACACAACACAAAAATGAGCCTTTTTAAGAGTTTTGGATTAAAAAAAATTGGCTGCTTAAGGGATAAATAGCCCTTTTTCGTTTCTTGGAAAATAATATGTTTTTTTTTATTAATTTAAGAAAAATTATTTTTATGAATAAATGTATGCCGTAGTAAATCCTTGATTGTATTTATTTAATATAGTTCCTGTCATTATCTATCATGACAAAACTTATAATAAAAAATTTTAAAAATCAAACAGCTGCATTTCTGTGCTAAAGTTACTACATTAAGAACTTGTGTACATATTTCTTAAGCACCAAAGTGCAAAAAAATTAACACACAATATACTAATCTAAGACAGTGCTTCTGAAACCTTCAATACTTGCGACCCAATTTTCAATGAGAATTTTCCATCCCCCTCCCTCTTTCATTCAATAACAATGAATTGAATTCAATAATAATGTATTTGACGCTAAAGCTACAATATGATTGTTATAAACCGTTCAAATTATCGAGATAAGTATTAAATTTTCCACATAATTTTGTATATGACAAGCCCATGGGAGTCACTAGTAATTATTAATATTTTTCTTAATTAAGAATTGATAAATTAATTATCAAACACATTGTACAGTATTGATGCATTTATAAGTATATTATGTCATTGTAAAAGTGTATTTTACGTTTATGATGTCAGAATGCATTTTGTTTTTGATTCCTTTCACTAAATTTGTAATCTTTTTAAATGTTTTATTTTTGACTTTTCGATATGCTCGTGCCCCCTAGTAAAGCTATTACTCCCCCTAGTTACAAACCTACAGTTTGAGAAACGCTGACCTAAGATTTAATAGGTTTAGGACGGGATTGAAATGTTACAAAAAAAGCAAAGTATACCCCGCAAGCTTCTTTGAAAAATTGTTTGCAATGCACACCACAAACGTTCCCTTTAAGACCTCTACTATAAGAATGCACTTTAAAGTCTTTTATTTCTTTGTTGGATAGCGTTTTACACAACACCACAAAATAAATACTATTAGATTCAGATCTAGACTTGGAATATCAGAAATGCTACCGTCACCCGAACACTTTTTTCTCTACTATGTACTGTCTTGAGTGTTTACAGACATCGTATCTATGTCGTTCATTGTTGAAGAGGACTCGAATTGATTGGTTCCTCTTAAACCTGATAAGTTGCCTTCTTTGGAAACTGAAGCTTGTTGAAGCTTGAAGATCCAATTCTACCGTTTCCTACGACAGTATATTCATGACTGCCATGCGAAAAGATTCTTGAGTTTCTCTTTTTAAAAACTCTACAGGTATGTTGGAATCCATGCAGCTAATAAATATATATACATTTAAAAATAGCACAATGCAAAAGATTTTTTAAGTTATTACAGAAAAAGTTATATATATATATATATAATATATATATATATATATAATTTTTTAAATCGATTCCAACTTAGGTCAAAAAAGAAGAATTTTATTTTAGTTACTTTTTATTAAATAATTACAATTGATATAAATACGTATATACATATGACAGAATGACAATATTAGGTGGCAAAACTCCCTTTTAAATTAACATTAAAATCTTTTTAACCACATCAAATTTGTAATTACATCTTGTGATAAAAGGTAATTTATCTTAAAATCAGCGTGAAAGGAATACTGACGTCTAACTTGTATATTATTATTCATGATAAGGTAAATCTTCCACAAATTTAATAAAAGCTGTTTTATCCAATGGTGTTGCCATCTAGATGAATAATATCGACTGAAATATATCTCTCAAAGTACAATTAATTAATTAAATTAAATTAATTGATTACTATATGAAAAAACTGTATTAACATCTAGTGTATCTCATATAAGTTTTAAAAAATGCATTTGAGCTTGAGTGAATGCAAAAAAATATTTTATTTACGATTGAAAATTTGAACAAGGTATATAAATAAGAAATAGCGTGAACAAAAATAGAAATTGAAAAGAAAAATTGTTTTTAAGTTTTTTCATCATTCTAGGTAATCAGTCTGATAAATTAACTTAAGTGTTGGAAATTATTGGTATGTAATGATGTTTTAAGTCAGGAGTGGCCAACCTTTTTGGGAAGCGTGCCACACAATTTGATAAAAAAAAATTATGCGTGCCACTTCCAACTTCTCTAAACTAAATAATATACAAAAGTGAAAAAAATGTTACTTATTGGCTTATTATGGGTTATTTATAACAAAAACATATTTTTAAATGCACATTTTATATAATGAAATGTAAAAAAAAAAAATTGGTATAACAAATGAAACAAAAGTATAAACTTATATATTATATTATTGATAAATTTTTACAGGATCAATCAGTTATCTTAGGTACAAAATAAAAATAATCAACTTGAAACATTTAATTTTAAATGATTATTAAGCAGTCAGTACTTTTCTTAATGGGGTTTTTGAATTTGTAGTTTTTTACTAAATCATTTATATTTGGATTAGTTTGTGAAGATGCTAACAAATTAGGGGTTTTAGGTGCATGTTAGTTAATTTGAGAGATATGTTGTTTTAATTACGTTCATAACAGAAAACATTTCTTCACTAACATATGTTGATCTAAAACTACAACAATATCTGACCGCTAAATCATGTAAATTTGGAAAAATACTTGGTGGCACAAATTTCCAAAATTCGATGCAATTGGGATCATTTGTGGTTAAAATAATTTCCTTATATTTGTTTTTCAGAGTAATATGGGGCTGTATGTCAATAACTTCAATTTGTACCTGAAGTGGGTAGCAATTAATGTCTTGAAGAGTAAATCGAAAAAGTATTAGTGAAAAGTTCAGTATTTTTTTATCATCTTTAAATCCTCAAACCTGGCACTGAAAGAATCGAGCAAAATGAATATTAAATTTTTAAATCTATCATAGTTCGGAACATTACTAACTTTGGCAGATAATTCCTGCATGAATGGGAAATGGGTTAATTTTTTCTCTCCAAAATCCAGACAAAAAAGCAAAAGTTTGTTCACAAAAGAAGATATATGACCAACTAGGGTAGGCAAAATACAATTTTTTCCCTGTTATTTTAAATTTGAATTGTTTAAATGTTCCATTATATCGGTAAGAAAAGCTAAACCCCACAGCCAACTTTCACTTCTGAGAAGCGAGCATTCACTGGGCAGTTCATCGTTTTCTTCCAAATATTCTAAAACACATTCCCTCAAACTCCAAAATCTCGCAAATGGACTGCCTTTGGAAAGCCAGGGTACACTGCAATGAAGGAGTAACTCGCCATTTTCTTCCGTTTCTTCAGGGAAAAGCGTATGAAATCTTCGTAGATTCAGAGGACGAGCTCGTATTTTGTTGATGCAGCGCACCACGGGTCAACAACGAAAGACAAGTTTAAATCCTTGGCACAAAGAGCTTTTTGATGAATAATACAATGATACTTGAAAACTTTTCTTCCCAAATAATTTTGAAGCAATGCAACAAAATCTTTTATTTTGCCACCCATGCAAGGCACTCCATCTGTGCAAACACTGTCTAATTTTGTCCATTTTACTTTGCTAACTTCAAAAGTTCCTTAAAAATGTCTTCACTTGCTAGTTGGCGCAAATCAAGAAGTTCTTCCACAGTATCAAAATTATTGTTCGTGTAACGCACAAAGATGCTTAACTGCGCATTGTGTCTGTGATATCACAGCTTTCCTCCAAAGTTAATGAAAATTATTTGCAATTTTGAAGTCCAGAGACAATTTGTGTTCAAACACAAATCCTAGCCCATGTCATCTATACAAAGCATGACGGTATTTTTAGACAAAGCTATTTTATCAACCATATTTTTGACATTTAGATCACCGACATTTTGGGCGAAAATTAAAAGGCAGAATATTGTTAAATTTCAGAATCCGTCAGAATATTGTTTTTTCTTGCAAAATAACAACAAAGAAAGTTCATTGGAAGCCTTCACTATGGTTTCCATTTCGTCATTTTTCTTCTGGAACAAAGATTGTTTGGCCGGTTAAAGATTTCTTTTTTTTTTCATTGATAAAATCCGTTTGTAAATATGATCCAACAGGATATTCGCTGTTGAAATCACTGTGCAGTTGTTTGAAAAGACGTTTTAAGTTATATTTTTTTGGAACTGCTATACAAATTACACGTATCAAACAAATTGGCTTGGAAGCATTTTGATGTGTTAACAGGTATTGTTCTTCCCAGACAATTTTAAAATCACGTGCTGCAATATCCTCTTCATAATTTCTTTTCGATGTCAAAGGCTTACTCCAAAAAAAATTTAAAATAAAAAAAAATTAAGCAACTACGCAACGTTAAAATCTAAAAACAATTTTAGAAAAGGAAAAAAACCTTAACATCTTTCTAAACAGAGTTTAAAATCAACTGAGTCTGACTGCTAGAAAAAATTTGTCGATGTTACGTTACAAATTTTCTAGCCTCCGATTTCAGCATTCTAATTAGTCATGGATGCAGGTGCTCACCCCCTCTGCTTTATGAAGTGGCTACTTTGTGCAGATAGAATTACTTCTGCCGTACAACAACTGCTCTCCTAATATATTGCAGAATTACTTCTTGAGATTACACAAATCGTAAATACCCAACACCTTTGGAAAAACCTTTTTATTTGACATCACGCTGACAGCTATAAACACTACAGAACATCAAGGGTAAGCTGAAATTCGAATAGAAATCCGAGATGTTAAAAATTAACCACCCCCGATAGAGGTTAACTTTTTGGGCAGATTGGACCGTCCGAGAGAGAGAGAATATATTTGTTTTTAGTCTCACGTTACTCAACACTTTTCTCGGGACGTTACAATGCTGTGGAATTGTAAGTTTTGGAGCATGATCTCATTTTTGGCGCTATACTGAAGAATAGAAAAAATCTGTCTTAGCACCTTTAGAATCTCACGCTGAAAATTTCTGTTTTTTTTTACGTATTCTCTTCATGATAATTTTCTATTGTAATTCAATTAATTCAGTAATATTTTCAAAAATTGTTGTAATTTTTCAATAAGTCTCCGCGTGCCACAATGTGGCATGCGTGCCGCGGGTTGGCTACCCCTGTTTTAAGTTTTTAAATTATTTAAAAGTAACTCTTAATATCCCCAAAATCGTTTTTTCTATGTGGTATTTATAGTAGGAAAAGGAACTATCGTCATATATCTAATCGAAATCTTTTTTTAACTATACTCAAGATTCTAATAATGATACTAGTTATTAAGAAATTCCATGCCCTTGTTTCTATGATTAAAATTTTCTATTTTTCGATAATTGCAAATCTTTGAGTCAAAGTTTTCTTACTTTTAAGTTATTTGATATGTATTTCTGATTTTATGGCTCTTATTCGTGTTTAACAATGCACTAAAACTTGATAATTGAGCCTTATACTTATTTACACTTTGGTATGAATTTTTCCATTTTTTCTGAAAGTTAGAAATAACTTTTAATTAAGTACTTTTCAATCAGAATAACTTATTTTGGTTGAACATTTCCAACAACTCTTACCTTTATATTGAATTTATTTTTTCTTTGCAGTATAATGATTGGTGGGCGTAAACTTCTCTCTCTCATCATCTTTCCATTTTTTTTTATTTCACAGATTTCAGTAGACTCATAGTATCATCCTTTTAAATTTAAAAATTTTTCAGTCTTAAGAAAAGAGGTTATTTTGAAATTTTGCTATAATAGTTTCCAAGGAAAAACTCGCAACTGAGAGAATGTCGCACAGATCCAAAAGGTTTACTGCAATACTTACTAAATAGTACGAGCAACGCATTAGGAATAGATTTTGTCATAGTTCCTTTTTATATTAAATGTTGTAAAATAATATTGAACCTTTTATAAAGACGCTTCAAATCCTACTTCATTATTTACAGCTCATGCAAACGGATCTTTTATTTTAAATGAGGTAACACTTGAATTTGATTCACTTTCTGATTCAATAGCTAAATCAATTTGCACTCAAAAACCATTAAGAAGTCTCAGGGGTGTTAAGTTTCTCTTGAGGGCTGAAAATGTAAACAATATTCAAATACATATAACTCTTTGAAATTAAAATTAAATAATTTGAAGATTTTACACATTATTTATAAAAGAATGGGGCTTCAGAAAAGAGTAAAATGTTTAAAATAAAATCCTAATTTTAAAAATTATAAGCATATGAAAATAAGAAATATTTATATAAGAAAAAAAAATTAAGTTTTACGTTGCGCATGTTATTTTCTCAAATAGTAGCTTTAATTACTAGCAATAAGTTCATTTTATAAAGTTATATGTATCCTTATTACACTGTAGTATTTTTAAATAAGTAGAATAATAAATTATATTTTTAAAAAAATAAAAAATTACATTTTCAAATTTTTTTTTTTAAATTTCAATATTTTTCAAATAATTTGAAATACAAAAGATATATTATTCTTTAATTAGTAGGGTTTAAAATGTATGATACATTTTATAAATCTATAAAGTTTTATGCATCAAAAATTTTTTTTAAAAAAATAGCGTGCGCAACGCAAAAATTAATTAATATCTATTATTAAATTATTTCTTATTTACAAATGCTTATAATTTTTAAAACTATGATTAAATTTCATACATTTTGTACATTTTTGAAACCATAATCTTTTGTAAATAATGTGTAAAAGATTCGAATTATTTAATTTAAATTTAAAAGAATTATACCTGTTTGAAAATTGTTTATATTTTCACCCCTCGAGATAAAATTAATACCCCTGAGACTTCTTCAGTGGAGCAGAAGAACTAGATAAAGGTATCAAAGAGGATATGCACCAATGCAGTCTATTAGATTTGAGACAGTGTCATCAAAAATTCAAAAAGAAATGTCTTTTTTTGAAAACGGAGGGAGACGTAGTGACTACCTGTAAAGAAACTACTCCTATTTATTGAAGATAAAGCCTATTACTGCATTGTCTGAACAAGAATTTTTTCCTGCCTTGACAATTTGTAACAAAAATAAGAAGGCGGTTAAATCATGAAACGCTGAACGAGCTGTGTTTTTTAAAAGCTTATTTACAGAAACACAAGAAATAAAGAACTTCTTTTAAGCTCGTTATGTACTATTTTTATTTGTTTTTTTATGACAAATTATGTTTTGTTTTTATTAAAATATGCTAATGTGTAAGTATTTTTCATAAATAGTCCAATCTTAATCCCAGGACAGAAAATACGGGGTTGCAAACCTTATTCACAATCAATTTTTAAACAGCATTAAGTATTGAAAATATAATTACTCAAGAGAATTACACTCGGATGGATTACACTCAATATTATTAAAGGATTACACTATATAGCCCCATTTCCCCCACACGCAAAGTTCTAAAGGTATATATTACAAATGAAAAAGGTCTATTTGTGAAATGTGAATTTGTGTGTGTGACTACAAGCACAATGCATATTTCAGGGAACATGTGGTTATGAGGATTACTATTCGTGGTGGTAAGTATTACGTTGTCCAAATGTTCTCACGAATTTTCAGCGAAACTAATATCAAAATAAATCTTGATGGCAATTGTCAATGATTTTGGCATTGGTTTACATAATAAAAATATTCTGCTACATTTGTTGAAACACATCCATCCATAGAAGTTTGTGCTTAAAGTGGTAGTTTATTTATTTACCGGACCTTCGATGGATCTTAAGACAGTGTTAACGCAATGATGAACAAAAGATGACATTTTGTTCGATGTTTCTATTCCCTCCATTGAGCTTGCTCCTTTGGGTAGAAAAGCTTTACCTTTTTACGGATGCCCAATAATGTGATTACTTCGGTGTTAGCATTTCTTTAATCAGAAGCAATTCTCCTGTGCTCTAGAACAGGGGTGGGCAGACTTTTCCAGGGTACGGGCTACTTCAAATTTTTTCAAGGTGTTGCGGTCCACCCAGTATCAATGACCCACACAAAAGGGGGGGGAGGGTCCACGAATCCAGATCCTCCTCCATACCTCATGATTTTTTTCGATCGATTGTAATCCCATGTATATAATAAGTAAAATTTAATTATTTGTTATTTATAATTTTGTTATTAATTAATCCTAATTATTCATTCAATAATTTATTTATTACTGTTCTTTGTCCTCGACAATCTACAAAATGAAAAAAAAAACATGTTTTGCAACGCTTATTGGGGTAGGATATGAGAATGGTAGACATTTGATCCTTTACCACCATGCCCCCTTTGAAAAATTCACGAGTGCGCCCACTGCCCATTGTCGTAGGTGCAGTGAGGTACGGAAAAAGTTAACAATATTTATTATAACTTAAAACTAAATACGGAATACGTACTTACCTACGTATATAAAATGAAAAACTCACTTTTTGGAAAACGCGTTTGAAGAAAAAAGCAAAATACAAACATTATAATAATAGCCGCAAATATAATAATATCTAATGATCCATTTATTATCATACAATTCAAACTACATTAAAAAATAAAACATTTTCATCTAAAGTTAGTTCTCATAATTATACTTTGTAGAAGACGTAGTCTGCGTACTGTCAGCCAATCTTGAATATTTCGGTTTACAATTACTAACGGCTAATCATCAGGCGTTCACTCCAAATTATCTTGGCGGTCTGCCAGTCGATTGCGATCGACTTAATGCCCACCCCGGCTCTAGAATATTTTATTACCACGGCAGATCTCTTGGTTTTTTTCTTAAAAAAACGAAGATCCCTGCCACTTTCTCTCAATTTTATTAAAGAATATATTCAATTCTATTGAATCCTTTCTTTAAACACTAGTTTACAAAATTGAATTAATTGAATTAACTAAGTGAAGTAGAACATTAATAACAAAACAATAACAAAAATAAAACAAAACAAAACAAATAACAAAAAATAATTATACATATATATATATATATACACTCTGTCACAAAAATATATGTATCAAGAAGAAATCGAGCTACTATTACGAAACTTGACAGGAATGTAGTCTGGTAAGAGATATGAAAATGATCAAAATTTCGACGCCAATGACACAGAATAAGTGGACTATGAGTATATGATGTGCAATTGAGAGAGTTTAAAATCATGATTGTGCTCATGCCATAGGGTTATTAAAACAAATATGATGACTTCGATAGACAGTATTGTAGCTAGACATGTATCGGAGACATAACCGGTGACAGTTCGAACAAATTTGGACTTTGATAGAGGACGTATAATAGGCTCTTAGAAAAGCAGGTTGTTCGAACTAGTGTATCGGTAGCTACCTAGGTTCGAGAGATAGGGTAGTTAGTTGTTCAATGTTGGCAACAATGGATCACGGAAGGGATAATCTACCGTCGCGGAGGGTCAGAGCGTCTTAGGAACACAAATGCGCACGATGATTGTTCATTGAACATACTTCAATCAACGACGGGGGTGAAAATGAAAACAAATATTTTGCAACATTCTTCTTACCCCCCCCCATTATTTCACTCCCTGAAACTTTAGAATATTTATGAAATGACACATCACTTGAAGGGTGGGGTTTAGCCGTTTTTGTCCAGCCAACCTTCCCTACTGCGAGAAATCCTATGGAATTTTATGTTTAGAATTTCTAAATCCACTACTAATAAAAAATTTGCATATTTAATGAACCAATTGAAAATGTCTGAATCATGCTTAAATAAAATAACAACTTAAGAAAAATAATCGAGGAATATGTATGTATGTGTGTAACTTATTTAATTCCTATTAACATGGAATAATAAACATAAAAAATTTCCTTTGAACGTTTTTAAATAAAATTATTCGATAGAAATAGTGATTGTAAGAAGATAATGTAGACAGCGATTACTTGATTCAAATAAATAACTAATTAGGGGTGTATATTTATTTATATAAAACATTGTCTTATATAAATTGTGTAAAAATGATCTGCTATTTAGCTGCAGATATAGGGAAGCGTTTTTTCATTCTGTGATAAATTATATACATTATAATTTGCTTCAATATCTACAACTGAATTTGAATAATTTTGAAATAATAAATGAAAACACACACAGACACAATTTAAAACTTTCACAATATTTGTAATGTGTTTAACATAAGCAAATGCTGTTTTGATATTCTTATTCGTGATGTCACAAATTTATTATTTAGATGTTCATTGAGGTGTTAGAAGAAATAGGGCAAGTATAAAATTTTTTCATGTAATTAAACTAATACAAAGTAGTGTGTTACTACAGTAGTATAAATTCAAAAATGCAAATTTGTAAATACTATACTGTTTGAATTAAATGGAACAAGCATTCGTTTCTTGCCTGAGTTGATTTGTTAATATCAGTGATGTCTTTAACCCCCTCAAATCGGTTATATCTGCCTAGAGGTAATGTGATTGATTGACCGTGACTATAATTTACTCGTTTGATTAGCATTGGTGTATCAGTTGTCCAGTTGTGAGTCTTTCAATGTGGCAGCTGGTGGTTATAATTTTGCGTTCCTTGTAACACGTATTACTTTTACTTGTTCTGAGATGGATATTACTCTAACGAAGCGTTCTAAAATAATCGCTTTTAATGAACACACTTCTATGACTGTAAGAGATTTGATACGGTAGTTGGTGCGGGCAACTCAAGTGTTTAAAGAATGTTAAGAACATTTCAAGATTCCAGAATTCGTCTCCAAAAAGAAAGAGAAAATATAGGCTCAAACGGAAAACTACACCAAAAACTTATAAAACTCTAATAAGAAATAGAAGTCCAAGAAAGATAAGCAAAGACCTTCGAAGTGTTTATTGGATTATGGTATTGAAGTGAGCGCCACAACTATACGGAAAAGGCTTCTGGAATTTAGCCGTAAGGCATCAAGAACGAGGAAAAAGCAACTTCCAGTTCTTAAAAAGGTGAAAAAACATTTAACATGGGCTAAAAAATACCGATCCTGGACTGTTAATGACTAGAAGAAGGTAATTTTCAGTAAAGAAACACATTTATTTGCGCAGGAATGCGAATTAGGCGTAGTTAGAAAACGTGAAGTTGAACGTCTGCTACCAAATCATATCGAACCAACTGTAAACATCTTTCTAAACAAATGTTTTGTGTTTTTTCACAACAAATCGCACTAGATCATACCGAACAAACTGTAAAACACCTTTCTAAACAAATATTTTTGGGTTTTTCCACAACAAATCGCACTAGAAGCTTAGTTCCTTTTAAAGACATGATGAATTCTGTCAAATACGTATAAATATTACGCAGTAGTATTATTGCATTCATGGAAACATTTTATGGAACATTTCAACATGACTTGGCATCTTGTCAGAATTCGATATTTGTCCTTACTTTTATGCGGAAAATAAAACAAAAGTGCTTAATTGGCCTGGTAATTCCCTAGACCTAAATCCTGTTGAGAATTCACGACATATTCTCAATAATCATTTAGCTAAGATAAGTTGCACGACAATAGAACAAAAGATAAAAAGTGCTATACAAGTGTGGTTCCACGATGATGAAGTTAAGAACATATGAGCTACAATAGTGACGCCAATACCAAGACAAGTTGAAGAGGTCATTTCAGCTACAGGAGGACGTATTTCATACTAATATATAAGTTTTTAAATCTACTTAAGGTATGTAATGATTAAATGTTAAGGTTTTTGAAAAAATCGTTTTCTTACCGTTTGTCCCAATTAATTCGAACAGTATAGTAAATAAAAGAGAATATAAAAGAACCTCATAAAATATACAAAAGGACTGCAACGCTATATCTTTTTTCAAAGCATTTTGCTGGATTCTGAGCAAAAATATAAATATAGAGCTGTAAACATAACTCTTTCCAGGAATCAATAACCATTTTCTCCCCCCACCCCTCAATTGAACAAACAAAACCATTTAGATCGGGATAATTAATGTTTGAATGAATCGAATTACTCTTTTATATTGAATACATAATGTTGCAAGAAATAAACAAAACTATTATACTTTTAAATATGGGTATTTGTACAAAATGAAGATTATACATAACCACAGAATAACTGAAAATTCAAAGTTTAATGTAGGTACATCATAGAATAACGTGAAATTAAAGAAGATAATACATATTTGTGTGTTTATTTTATGCATAAAATTAACACGAATCTTTTTCATATGATTAACTCTTTATCGAAGTTATAATTAAAAATAATTACTTCACAGAATTTATCAAAATGCTTTGTAAGCGATTTTTCCTAATACATTCTAAGTAGTTACTAGTATTTTGTACAAAAACTAGAAACAATTATTCACAAAAAATAACAGTTTTAAAATATGATATCATAATTGCACAGAAAAGAATATATAAAATAATGCAGATAACACTAACAGTTTTTTTTTTGTTCTCAAGTACAATAATTACAATATAATTAATTTGCTATACTTAGCACTATATAAAAAGGGATGGACATTCTTTTCAAAGCAAAGGTAATTATTAGTAGAACTAAATAGAACATGAAATCTAACTAGTTCCAAATATAATTCAAAAAATGTCACGACGTTATGTCATCATCATTATTATCGTGTAAGCATTCACGGTAAAGATTTTCCTGTATTGGCAGCATATCGAAGTGATTGGCGACATGTTATGATTTGACAAAATTGGTCGACGATGTAATAAGTAAGTACCATTTTCCGTATCGTGTTTATCCTCCTGATTAGTAAACCGAAACTTTTTTTCTGGGTTTTTTTTCACTGTTTTTAACATAATTAATTTCCTTTTACCTTAGTTTAATTTCTTTCTCTCAACTCAAAGTACTTTAATTGAATCAATTCTTATATTTTATTTTAAAGCAACTTTTTTTTAATAGTGAGCGAGTTTTAATTGTATCACAGTCATTCAAAGTCCACAGAAAGGAGGCTAGAACCCAAAAGAGTCAAGTTCCGTCATCAATGTCTGTATTTTGTCGCAGGAACATACAGAATTAAAGATATGGGGCATAAATTGTGATACAAGCGCTTTTATATTATTTTTTGTGTGAAATGTTTGTCAATGTGAAACGCAATAAAATTAGTTTTTTATATATTGCATGATATATTTGCCCTTTTTTAACATTTACTTCTACTTTGTATTCATCTAACTAAATAAAATTTAGGATGAATATTTTTGTGACATCCATGTATCATTTTATGCTTATATTATCAGTATTTTACCGTTTTATTTATTTTTATTAAAACCGTAGTGTTATATTCCTAGCTCAAATAAATTATTCAGAATTCTGCTTGGTTATTTTTAAATTATAATTAAAATTACCTGCAAAAATCATATTTTTACATCATTTATGATTTAAATAATTTCACACATAATGATGTGCTCTATTGCATTTCACAAACGTAGTAAATATAAATAAAATTAATTGGATTTCATACATGTATAACATGTTTCATATATCTACAACAAAATATATAATTCAACTTTTTATCTAGTTTGAAATATAATTCTATTTATGTACTTATCCAACTCCCGTGCTTGGCTTCTTGACCATTTAACGCCGAGCTTCCCAGTACCGACAGGCCTCGTCAACAGCCAGACCACACACACAAGCCCCAGTGGAGTTATACTCCCAGAAAGTCATGTCCGGTGGTTAGGCGAAAGCGGGCAACAGCCTCGGCTCCCTCCAGGTGCCTCGAGATTGGACCCACAGTGGCCAGCGTATCCCATGGCTTTCCAAGGCTCCTGTTTTTTGGGGTCATGGCAGTATATTGGTTAATGTGTGTATGGGGAAATAATAATCTTTGCTCTTCTGAGAGTAAAGGGGAGAATATAATTCCGTAAACACTTTCACTAGCAAATTCCGATGAGAGTTTCTATTACTGATGAAAAACAAAGATGTTTAGATGCCAACTTTTATTATGTTATCGTTATAAAAGTTAACAAGAAATCGTTAGTGAAATGAGATATCAAGTTGAGAAGTTGTTTTGGAATGCAAATGTGTACTTCATTGTTTCTACTATATTTAGAAATATTTATTTTTCAAATATTAGCAAAGTACTTGTCTTGTAAAAATGTTGAAAGAAAAACATACTGATATTCGTGGAAATGCTTATTGTTAAATATTGCGGAGTAATAACATGTGCATAAATGAATCAAGTCACTAAAAATTCAAAAGTTTTATTGTAAGCTCAATTGCAATCATTACTATTAAATTAGCCCCAAAGTTCGTCGTTATGTTCTGGGTGTATCAAAAATCGCACTCAAACCCTGAACAGCCTGATTCCTCGTTGGAATTACCTATAAATTCCCCAAAGAACTGTACCTTTACAATCCATGGTTTACGAGAAAAATACGGTAAATGAATGAAGATGCATAATGGTTGAAGCTCTGGTGCATTCCTGTGCTGCTCTACGTGATTGGCTGGTAATGGCACATCCCAGCCACTAAGTTTGAAAAGGGAGTCGAGTTCTATGGCTGTCATGATCCCCAGATCTTACACTGTTGGATAATTTTTCCTCTGGGACAATTTCAAGGAATTGGTATATGGAGACGTAGTGACTTTGTAAGGGATTGCCCTTGTCATCCCTTAGTGTGAGAGGATCGGAAGGAAGATTAGCCATATTCAATACAAATTATATTTATTAACAATTCTCAATTACGATACATATTCATTAACCCAAACTAAGAAATGCACCAATTACAAAATATGTAAAGCAATCCCGGGGTTGACGAGATATAAGTAGAATTAACAGTAAACTGGGTCACTTACGTAGAAGCAATACGCCTTCTAAATCAATTCGTTCTAATCCAAATTTAACCCTTAAAGGACCAAATTGTCAATCTTAATATTAATCAATTAAGTAGCAAAGTTCTCTTGCCTAGTTTCACGCTAATCAATCACTGCTTTCCATAGCAGTCTAACCTCTCTCTCTACGAACGAAAACTAATACTTAAATGCTTTACATAATTTGCATACATCGCGTCTTCTTCTTCGGGGTAAAGTTTTCAAAAGAAAAATATTTATAGGTAGAAATTCCCCTGGAGGATTGTTATGAAGGTGGATAGCCCCGTCATAACTTCACAAACGGTCTTAGTTGCTCGTATGCACTCTGCTTGTTCTTTGATGGACACCACTCTGGTGCGATGTGTGGACTCATCCATTGCACTGTGTGCTTAAGACTGACTCGATACGATCGGTGGGCACTTTGAACCTTTGTAAATAATTGAAAATACAGCTGTTAACGTGTCCAATACGGCTCTGACGTCATAATTTGTTTTCCGCATTTTGCTCGTAAGCATTGGATCATACAGGGGCATTTTCTATATACTCTTGACTGTGCGGAGAGTTTGGACTCTATTTAAGGTACATCACGTATAAACTTAATGGTAAACAAAATACAAAACAGTAAAAGTTTTGCGAACTGGAAATTTTTGACACTTTTAAAGTTAATTCGTTTCAATAAAGTTAATAATATATATATATAAAATAATGAAATTTTTCAATTAAGTGAATTCAAAAATTCTATTGACATTCGAAAATTAACAAATGTCTTCAATGTTAATATAATTCTAAATATAAAGTACAGATTAAAAATGCTTATTTTTTATATTAAGTTATCGAAAAAGAATTAAACAACATTTAATGGATATTATAATATTTGGAATATTATGATAAGTGTGTTATATGTTTATTTTCACAAATATTTAAGGTTATCCTAAAATTGAAAATTTTGTCAAAAATTTACTACTTTTTATGGTTCTATTTTAAGGTCATCTTATTAGCTTTATAAAGATACTAAGTTTGTTATTTTCCGTTCACTAGAACAAAAAATACAAGTGTTTTAGTAAAAGCAGATGCCTTTACTTTAAGTAAAATGTCACATACTTTAAAACGCAACTGAACTGAAATTTTTTGTGTATTTTTTTAAAATAATAGAAGTGTTTAAACCTTCATATTAATAAAGCACTGTTTTATTACAAAATTAACAGTCCCTTATGTTAATATAATTATTGTTCTTTTAAGCAATTTCATATAACTAAGATAAAGTGCTCTAGTTTTTGTAAAAATTAAAATATCTCTTATCCTAAACGTCATTTCAAAAATGAATGACATAGCAACACATCAGAATTGAAAAATTGAAAATTTGTTCATAAACTTTTGGTATAAATGAGCCACTTTTATGTTATTTTTTGTAAATTTTTACCAATTTTTTCCCATTTTTGTGTAATAATGATTTTTTTTTCTTCTTAATTTTAGCATATTTTTCTTAAAATGTGCTAAACAAATCTGTAGTTGTTATTGTTTCTAATGCCACCTGTCTGACGGTGTCAGTTTGAAGCCCACGAGATTCATTGTGGCCAGGGGCTAGGTGTACGCCTGTCGTTAGCTTCGTTTTTTAGCTTTGAGCACCGTGCAGGTGACAGTGCAATTTGGCTCGGTTCTAATACGATAGATGATGACACCACCTTTCTCGACCTCCACAATTTAGGTATAGAACTGGAGGGGAGCGGAAATATTCTCCAGTCCCTTGCACCCGTGGTTTCTGCTGCAACCGTCCACAAGACTTTCGGACCCACTGATTTAATGAGCACGTACTCCGTGTGTGCTCGGAAAGTATTTGGTGGCATCGAACCCAAGCTTTCTGGTTTGGAGTCGGATGCTCTAACCACTAGGCTGCCCAAGGCCTCTAAACAACTCTAAAAACAACAAAAAAAGTTCCATATCTCCATTTTTTTTTTTAAAAAGTTGTCGCAAGTATTCGGATATCTTAAGGAAATGCCTGAAAACGTTATTATTTAGGTAATATTTCTGGAGCTAGTGCATATGGATTAAAATATACGTTTGTTGTGTTTTAACTTAATTCCATGTTTAAGAGCAAATTCGGAAAAAAAAGAACAACATAACAAAATATACTAAACTAGTATGACAAATGAGGTTCATTATAAAATACAGAAGTGGATTTGCAAAAGAAAATTTAAACCTACGTTTTTTTTTTTGTGGAAATAATCCAACTTCTTGCTCGTGTTCACTTTTTAACACGATAATTGAAGATCGCGTGACGAGTGATATTAAAACTAATTGGCAACGGCTTTCACCGTCTCCATTGCCAATTTAAAAACCATTCGGACTTGATTATGATGAGTTTTAAAATGTGTATGGGCTTTTAATTGGTCCTCCGCATGAATTTATAATAGCATTAATAGGGACTCAAGTATAATATCGTCAGCCAATTTCTTCAAACGAAAATATATCGCCAATTCTAAAGATATCGCCGAAGGATATTATCCTTGTTCTGTGTTAGAACGTATGCGGAAACGGTTTTCACTATTGACTGTATATCGCAGCATTTGCAGGAGCCTTTTTTGAGTTGATGAAATATGTTGACAATGTAATGCATAAGTACCCATTAATTGTTCTATTAATAAAAAACAAACTGTATATAACTCATACATCAAAAAGTTACTTGAGGTAAGTAAAATGATATAATTATATAAACAGCACGATATAAGACCCAGAAATCTGTAAATATATTTTCCTTCATACATTAATATAGTTTTTTTCCCTTTCAAATGGGTTCATTTTTGCAGATAAGCGTTTGTAGACACGGCAAGTCCCCAAGTGTGTGAGTGATTTCATTGGTGGTACCATCTACAGGCGGTTCCTGCAACCCAATTTTTGAAGCTTGAATTTACTCGATTCAAGTTCTCATTGAATGTTAAATATTGCCAGAATTTATTTTGCAGAGAATACCTGAGCCAAATTGATACTCAAGTAATTTTTTACATGCAACATAATCATATGGCATGCATGCCTACGATTTTCGCGTTCAGAAAATCTATCGACTCCAACTGGGATCGAAACCATTACCTTGTGCTTACGAGATGGACCTTAGTATTGTATCTATTATAATTTGATACAGAAATCACACTCTGAAAATAATTTGTATTTCAATTAATAATGTGTTATTGAGAGTTGTAGGTAGATATCAACCTTTTAAAAGCTACTTTTAGATTGATATTACAAAGCTTTTTTTTTAAAAAAGATTTTTTTTGCAACTTGTATTTATTATTTTAGTTTTTTTTTAAATATGTGTAAAATGTTAAAAGAAACGGAATAATTCATTAGATTTGTATATTTCAGCGAATTTAATATAAAATTTAATATTATTAGAAATTTTCAAATTAATATTTAAATTAATTAATTAATGTTTATTAGAATATTTTTCTTTCACCATGTTTCGCAAAAATACACATATTTAGAAAAAATGTAGTGGTCTATAAATTTTTAATGTAGGTTACTTTTTACTTACTGTGCCAAAGAAAGACTTAAGGAATGGTGAAATATAATTTAAACGGACGAACAGCCTATTTATCCAACGTTTGGTCCCCCAGTATAATTTTGGACGTTAAACGGTAATTACTAACCCATAATTTTAATAATGATAGTAAACGAATTTTTTGATAATATTTCATCAAAAATTGCATTAATACAATAGAAAACGGACCCAGACGGTACGTTCTAGTATCTGAAATATTTAGTTAGCCAAAATTCACGGAAAATAAAGGATACAAGCATAGATAATTTTTTTAGAACTGCCAAATTATGTTTAAAAAAAATACATGAGCATATTTTTGCGATTTTATTTAGAAGTTTAACTGTAACTGTGATTCTCTCTCAAAAAGTTTTGAAAATCAACCGATCGTTTGTTTAAAATAATAATTATTTGGCATTTTTCAAATTAATTGGCAATATTTTTCGATTTGCGAAGCCCTCTGGAATCGCAGCGGTTTTACGTAGAGGAGTCTAACCATTTTTCAAATTTTTTAATATATTTTAATTATAACTAGTCACACACACACACACATACATTGGAAAAATAAAATATTCATGGAAAAATTTAGTTCGAAAAAGGGGCAGCGTGTCAAAAAATTGGGAAGCAATCGATTTTAATATTATTTGATTAGCTTTGTGTTTCAATTTGGAACTGGATCATTCAGACATTATTTCTGTTTTAATCATGCTCTCGTAATAAAATACATATTGATACTCAGTACAAATAAGAAATACTTTGTCATCGAAAATCGAATGTTTCGTGTTATTCATTTTAACATAAAACATCAAGAAAAGATATTTGAAAGTTGTGTTGTAAATTCCTTTTCCATCTCAAAAATTTAATTTCTTTCTCGTCATGACTGCTTGAAGTACTTCAGAAAGTATTTTCCCCTTTAGAAATAATGTTTTTCAATGATTTCCATCGCAAAGGATCAAGCATAACAAAATATCGAAGACAAATATTTATTTAGATTTAGATAACGTAAGCGTTGAAGAGATTTCAGGCATTAAGTTGCCTTGGCCATCAAATACATTTTACTGAATGTCTTTATAAAATGAAAACAAACATCAACATTTTTTCCCTTTGGATAAAATAAAAGATACAAGAAAAAAGTCAAAAAGATGTTTTCGTGAGGAAACAAAATGTATAAATACATATATATTTTTGTTATCATACATGAAGATAAAAATAATTGTTTTTTCTAGTAAACAAAAGTTTTTCTTAAACATCTTCTTGAAACCCGATGAAAACATTCTTTTCTCTTCCATGTCATTATTCTTTACAGAACCAAAAGAATTTAGAGAGTTGTTATTTGAATATCATATAAGCAACTGACGAAAAAACGATTAAAAAACAAACAAACGGGGATGCGATTTCTAATCTTTTCTTCGATAAATTTCATTTGATCTCAAGTCAATGTTTAATAAAATGTTCTGTTCTGATATAGCATCTGCATATCTAGAAAGAGAATTTATTCTAAGAAAACATATTGAGATGGCGGCGATTTAAAAGGATATAGATGTGAATTCCAATAACATATTGACACACTCTGAAGCGATTATAATTATAAACATCTAGGATCACTGGTTTGAGTCTCGCTGGCTCAAAAAAGCATTCATAATAAAAAAAATAGGAGTCTTATGAAGAATATATAAACTGCTCTTAAAAGTCACCACATTATGTAGGCATTAAAATAGGGAGGTACAAATTCAGACTGATGGCAATTATTCATAGAATGATACTTGCGTATTGCTGCGTAGATCGGGGCTCGGGATTTCATGCTATGAGCCTCAAAGAGCAAGATAGCTCTTCAGGAGCTATGGGAATTTATTGGCGAAAAACAATCCTGAAGAATGCAGGATACAACAGTAAGATTTCATAAATAAATCCCAGACACAACTATCAGTGTCTTGAAATACATAATGCGTAATCACTCGATTCATGCAACTCTTCAACAGCTCAAGATAATACTGACTCAGTTTCGGTGAGCGACTCCCTATTTATAGTTTGCACGGATTTTTTTTCGAAAAATCCGCTTATGTCATAGGTTGTGATATTAGTAGATTTCTCCAGTTCTTTCCTGAAGCAACCATTGGTCGCTAACTCGCCAAAAATGATTACCAACATGGTCGCCACGTCACCCGTAAGGTTGCCAAAAATAATGCCAAGGTGACTCTATTGCCAACATTTGGCTAAGTTTTTACTGAATTGCCATAAGAATGTAAGGATCGGCGCTGCTTGCGAATATTACAACTTAAGCATAAAATAAATACAAAAGAGCGGGTATTAACGAATTATATATGCAGATATGAATTTTTTACACTATTTTAAACATTCATTAAACAAAATTCGTAACAGTTTAATATCATCGACCAATTTTAGAAACTGAAAAGTCGTCACCAAATGCTGCCATCATATACTTAAACAATGTTTTTGTATTTTTAAACTTGTGGCAATTGTTTTCCACTAATGGCTTCATATAGCGGCTTTTGGCAACGTCTTTTCATTTGATGCATTGATCGATTGATGGTATAATACGTAAGTTTCCCATAAAATCAAACAAGCATGCAATGCAACAATGAAATATTTCAGAAAAAAAGGAATTCTTTCCTTTCAGGCCTAAATTATAAATCGCTTTCCTTTTAATACATTTGTTACAACGTGTTAAAAATTTGGATGCAAATTAATTCATTATACGATTACATTTAATGGAGGTGGGTTACTTCTTTTTCTTTCAGTCTCTAAATATATATTAATGAGTATCTCACTCTCATAACGTCATTATTAAATCTGTTGAGGCCCAAAGTCCACCGATTGGCGGTATGTGGTAGTTTGGGAATAAAGTGCAGCTCAGATGTCATCTTCATCACTTGACCATGGTTCAAAATTAAGGGAGCCATCACCAATAGCTCTGCTGTTACTTTAGAGTACGACGTTAATCAAAAATAAAATCAACTCATAAGTTCAATATTCTAAGGTTCTGTCCAAGAAGCAAGCATCATTCTGAAGCACGATGGTTCTTCATAAAATGAAGATCTTAAATTTACTATATGATTTGAACATCTTCACCAAGAAAATCCTAATCCCGTACACTGAGCAAACAAACCACTGAATCTATAATTATTGTGATTATACTAATTATGAAAGTAGTAATAGGATTAAAAAGATTGATTTTTATTTACAGAGGAGCGAGATATAGTGAAAATATAACTTTATAGATAACTAAAAAATTAATTATTGAAGATATGATATAACTTAAAATAATTTCTTTTCTAAAAAATGTTTTAAATTATATTATACATTTATTCTAACAATTTTTTAATGCTGTGTGAGTTTATTGGACTTTTTATAATAGGTAATCCATTTTTTTTTACTACGTAACTCATTTGTGATCTCCCAATTTTTATTTTTACTGTTATAAAATAAATTAAATACCTTTATATCATTCATTCATTATTAAATAATCAAATAAAAAACACACTTTGACTATCTTATCATTAGATATTATCTTAAATTTCATTGGGATAACTCAAATATACTGTAATTGTTTAAACATCAATTAACCCGAAAAGAGTATTTTGTTTGTATATTTAAAATACACATTTGTGCAAATATTTTAAAATTTTTATGTGATTGCATATTTATTTCACTACAATAAAACATTCTTCTTACTTCATGAAAGCGGAAATTATACGTTTGATGACTGAAACCAATTATTATAAATACTTTAGTTCCTTAAAATTCTTAAGAAATTATATTAGAATTAAAAATTATATCAGTTAATTTTATGAAACTAAATAATTGACATAAATAACAAATTTAGAGACTATGGAATTTAGAAATTCTTAAGATTCTAAGATTTAGAAGAGACTTGTGGAGTAACAGATGTCTAGATCATGGTACCGGAGGCAGTTGGGAATATCGGATGATTTTACGACGAGTCAAATGACATGCTAACATACAGGCCGCATTTTTCATCGCCATATCCCTACTGAAACGCACATAGATGAGTTCATTGGGCTTAGAATTTAGGCAAAAATAAATAAATAAAATTGTGGATAAATATAAAGTACCAGATCAGACAAGATGTACAACAAAAGGTACGGCTCTAGAAAACTAAAAATGTGGTGGTGACACCAAAACGAACTTCCCTTGATATTCTTTGAAATGCGCATTGAGCTATGGATGCTCTGATATCAGAGAGAACACATTCAAGACGGATTGGCTAAAAGGGGAATGTACACCCCCCCCTTGTGACCAAATCTACAATTTACACCCACCACCAACGTGACATATTGTGATAGTGACGAAAACGAGTCTCTTGGTTAGTTGATTAGCCCAACGTAATGCTCAGCGATGAGTCATGGTTTTGTTTTTTTGAAGATAGTCGTCGAGAAAGAATCTGGAAGGGTTGTGGAAATACCGCCAATTCGACCTCTATTGCTGAATGCCATGTCTTTCGTCAATGTGGCATAATATTTTGGGGTGCCATCAGGTATGATAGCGGATATCTGTGCCATGCATCAGAGGGTACATTTATGGCGGGACGACATACAGATAAAGTGCTACAACTAGTTTGGCTACCTTTCCTTCACCAGCTACAAAACGGAATTTTTTAGCAAGACAATGAGTCACTGCACCAGCATTTATCAATAGAGATAAGTCTTACAACTTATCTATTGATAACAACATAAATGACTTATCAATAGATAAGTCTTCAATCGATCTCTTATCAGTAGAATATCTGAAACTTGATTGACCGTAGTTTCCTTGTTCAACCTAACCCAATTGGAGGAAGGTGTATTAAGAATGGTAGAGTGCATTCGAGCTAACATTCCTTCTAGATATCATCAGTACATTTCTTGAAACGTTGCTTTTGTTTTGTCTCCAGACTTTATTTTATTTTCATATTGTGCGTATCTTGTGTCCGCAGTAGACGAATTGTCTCGATCGTTATATAATCTCGCGGCTAACGTTCTTTTCAAGTTGTGGAATTCAGTTCTAGTACCATTGAAACCCTTCCATCTAGAGGGAATAAGGTACTTTAAATTTACCAAACTCAATGTCTACACGTTGGTTTGGAAGGGAAGTTAGAAGCATAGGTGGCCTACTCATATGTAATCCTTGTAATTAGAACGGGGCTCAAAATTACGACGTCTGGCACCAAAAGTCATCGTGTTGCTTTGTTCAACGTTAATAAACACTCAATAAATCAATCTGTTTAGATTTATTAAGGAATGCAAATTATTCATTTCCTACTACTAGTTCACTCTCTCTATATATATCTCGTTCAAACTTTTAATTGTTAATAAAATACGTTCTTTCACCCATTCAAATTCAAATACATTGTTTAAATTTGTAGTGGATGACACTTGATGTTAATGCAGCTTTTAACAAATATTAATTCATTGATTAAATTAAAAAATGAATAAATAGCAAGAAACAAAAATAATGGTCCATAATAAATAGAAAAGAAAATTGTTCGTTGAACTCCTGTAGCGCAATAGACAGTGCGTTAGACTTCTAATCCAAAGGTTGTGGGGTCGAATACCACCTGGGTTGGTTTACTTTCTGAGACTGGATTTTTTTTTATTTTCTATTTCATTAGAATAATTAAATTTAATTAATGAATAAATGGTAACAAAAAAAAATAGTCCAACACCATATATAGACAGGAAAATTTAAATTTGCAAGGAAATTTGCTTTCTATTTTGTCACTTAATATTGTTATTCTGTCATATGCATATACATATTTTTATAATTATAGCATTTTTATAAAAATGAACCAAAATAACTTATATCTTTGTTAACCTAAGTAGAAATGGACTTAACTTTTTTAAAAAATATTACTTGTTTTTTAACTATTTTAGAATCTAAATCATAGGTTCTCAACGTGGGCGTTTGAGACTTCCAGGGGGGCGGTAAGAAGCCCAGAGCAAATTAGAAGGCGTTCAGATGGCACGGAGGAGCTTGGGCAGATTAACCAAATATAGTCTAAAAAGACTAAGAAAACACTCTGATTATTACTAACAAAAGTAAACTTTAATGCTGCTTACTTATGTTGATTGTATGTATTCAAATCATTTTTATATTACATATACGAAAATTCACACATTTCGGTAGTTCGGTAAGTGGATGAAAAACTTAAAAATATTACATTACATTCAGACCTACATTAAATTGAATGATATGGTAAATTTTAATTTCTGTAGTGCGTGTTGTCTTTGTCTGTGAGCAATAGGGGAAATGTTTCGTCCACTGGATTTCATTACGAATATTATCCAAGAAACATAATAAAATATGTTAATCAGGAATTAACATGTGATTTTTTAAAGGCTAAAACTGTCAATTTATATTTATCTTTGTATCATCAAAACCCCTGCCTGTCTTTATAACAGGAAGATCAAACTTTTATTCCACTCTTTTAAATGAAGAAGAAATTCAATAGCGTTTCAATTCCAACAATATCCTATCTATGACTAAAATGTATAATATTACACAGTTAATTATATTTGTGGCAACAGCTATTTCAAATTCGCAAATAAAAAAAATGGAGCTTTAGAAAAATTAAATTAAAAAATATATTCTATTAGTTTTAGGATATGTTTTAAAACTTAACTCTTGTTTTCACCAAGTATTAAGTGCATTTTTATTCCTTTAGAGAGGGAGGTGGCGGTATCGAAATATTCATTAGAAAAAGAAGCGGTATCGAAATATTTACTAAAAAAGGGGCGATATCGAAACATTCACTGGAAAAGTGGGCGCTAGCTCAAAAAAGGTTGGGAACCTATGATCTAAATGCTGGAGTTTCATTTACAATTATAATTATTAAGCATTAGAAATTAATGATAGCTACTTAGTTTTTTTCAATAAGTGTTTAAAAAAATATTATTTCAAAGTGTAAAATGATAAAAAAAAATTATTTTTAACTTTTTACGTCAATTTATTTTTCCTTTTATTTAATAACACCACGTCTTTTTCATTGATAAACTAAATTAAAATCGCATTTCCAAAAAAAGTTGTATCTTAATGCTTTACAAAACGAGTTTAAAGACTTAATAGTCTATAGTCTGGCAATTTTTAGCCATAAATTATCAAAATACTTGTTAATTAATATATTATTAAAGTTTATTTAATGAAGTAGACATCCTTGATTTTAAAAAAATTAGCATACTTAGTTTCCTTTTTAAATTTTAGAAGGGATATTTTTATCCATTTTAAAAAAATGCACGGTTAAAAATAGAAAAAGTGACGATAATATTTTCCTGAAACATATGAGTAAGTCACTTAAATTACAATTTTATTGCATACCACAAATTTTGTTTCAAAATAAAAACACTGCAAAAAATAGGTGATAAGAAGAAACTTAAGGAAAAAAATGAAATAATATGTAAAAACTAAAGACTCTTTTGAACAGTTAAGCTCGCTAAAGAATTGAACACTTTATACGCTTTACAAAAATTAAAAACTAAAACGAAGTAAAAAAAGATAATTTATATGATCAAGTAAAAGCTAGATAAACTGCAGAAAATTAATTTAGCCTTTATATTGGACAAATTTTTTGTAGAAAACAATAAGAATTCTAATTCATTCTTTTTTTGTGTTCGAGTGAAAAAATAGTTGCCGACGAGATTACATCGTAAAAGATGCCAGTATTTTAAAGGTAATTAATTTTGCTCAATATTTAAGCAAGAGATTGCAATTTTAAGATTAGAAATATTTTTATTATATCTTATATTAAAAAAATAGGGCATTATGTTTAAATATCTCGCTGGGGTGTTTTAAAAATGCTTATTTTAATTGAGTGGAAAAAAACTTTCCTTTTTATTTTGATTTTATGGTGGAAAAGCTTACATAAATTTTAATCTCTCATTAATTTGTTTTATAGGGTAATTAATTTCTGCAGCTCAGCAAAAAAATCTGTTGCGGTAGCTCTGTTTTCATTATTATGAAACTAAATAAGTAAATGATAAGTCAACAAAATATTGCAAAACTTCATACTGGTTGCTTTTAGCATGTGTGATTATATACACATATTTATGAATGATTCAGCACATAAAAAGCATTTTAATTTAAATAATAGAACAACGGCAAAAAATTGAAAGGTTTATTTTTTTAACACTATGATACGTAAAAATAATTCATAGTTTAAAAAAAAACTAAAAACATGCTAACCAATATTTAATTTTTGCAAACTTATCAACTTAAATGTCTTTTTGACAACTGGTACTGAGATACTTACTTTAAAAGATTTAAAATTCTAACTGTAGTGAAGTATCGAGTTTAAAATTTAAGAAACACATGTTAAAATTTAATTAATACACAAAATAAGTGTTACATAAAATAACTGATCAACAAACAAATGTTTTAAAATGTACGGAGGAGTATGGTAATTCAATAACAAATATTCAACATTTGGCCCCATTCTAGTGAAGTCGTCTTGAAACCCTAAGAGTCTCATCGCGGTTAGTACCGTCCAGACTTTTTCTTTCTATTTCCTTTTTTTTTTAGTTTGGAGATTGTCAACCTCACCGAAACTCCTAACTAAGAAAGGCAATTAAAAAATTTCTCACAATACTCTATAATTCGGAATAAATAACAGGCTGTGACGGACCTATACGCGACCTTAAATACTAATCCTCTTGGGAAAACTTTGGGGCAGCATTCGCGTTAATTCACAGCCTCTCAAGAAGAATATAAAAGTGACTATATAAAGTCTACGTTTTGTAGATGTAAGATAGAAGGAGCAGGAGAGCTGTTGCAGGGCTACGTAGGTGAGAATATTAGAATATTACATTGAGTATTTCATAAATACAGCACGAGTTAAGGAATGAGTTGCTAAGATAATAAATTATTAGATTAAGGATCTAAGATAGATTGAATTATATTCAGTAATCAGATCACTATCTCTTGTTTACTTTGTCTAGTTCACTTAGTCGTGTTTATTTAGAGTTGGTCACGTAGAATAGATTGCTCTCTTTATATATCACTCCTAAGGTCTCCTTTTGCAGTTTAACTTATGATTGAATAAGTGTGTTTGAAGAGTAATAAAATAAGAGTTATTATGGAAGTTTCTGGTGATGCTTTATTTCCCCCCACACCGTTAGGCAGGCAAGACAGTGAAGAAGCCGTGCCAAATAGGCCGCGCTCACAAGGCATGCATTTTTAAAGCCAAAATTGCTGACATCCGTTTCTAAATTTCATTCTAAGATCACCATTATAGCCTTATCTGACCAGTTCATCTTGAAATATGACATTTGATTTATGTTTTTTTTTCGATATGACTATATGAATTTATTGCTTACTATGTTAAATACCATATATAGTCAAAGCCTTCTCAAACCTAGATTCAAAATCTGAATAAAAGACATTTAAATGTTTAAAGTAGGTTGAAACGTTATTTACTTGGCAGATTGTCTGTGGCCAATTGAGAATCTGGGAAAATTCTCGAGGTCCAATTTTGTACTCCTTTAGCTTAATTCTGGCAAGTCCTTGTTTTAATAAAATTTATGCTACATATTACCTTGTAACTGCAAAAAAATTTAACTCAATAAATTTAGTTAATTAATCCGTTAAATAAGTAAAATCGAGTTTTATTAATTTTTTTTTAAAATTAAAGTCACGATTTGGTTTAATGACAGCCACTATCATAGACTCCCATGAACACCTGATGGACCCTTAAATAATTTTTTCACTAACGTGGACTCTTTGTAGATCATCATAGACCCTGGGAATCGATATAGAACATTTTGGGAATCACTGATGCATATCGACATTAGTTTCCAATGTTTATTTATAGATAATTAATAAGCCCACGTATTGAAATTCGAAGCTGTGAGCTGTTCAAAGTTTCGAAATTGACACAAATGTTGTTTCATTCACTGATGACTTAACCGTAGTTAAGAATTGTGTTAAATGTCATAGGAATATCTTTCTAAAATAAGCCTGTAAGGAATT